>AWOL01S0070839.1:2366-13541 GCA_000715115.1 Nicotiana otophora | reverse complement strand
TATCAAATATTCTAAAACCCTTTATTTTTACACATAATAAATCTGAAAATAAAATACAAAAGAACTTTGTAGGTAGCAAATGGCACCCACACAAAATGACGTGGAGAAAGTATATCATTAAAGATAGTGAATTTGGACACTCTTACTTCTTGAACATGGATCTGCCCTATGGGCGTGTATCAATTTAAGTTTGAAGTAACTTTTCAATAGTTAAAAAAAAGGGAAAAGGGCCAAATATATTCTTCCACTTTCATATATTGTCTATATTTAACCTTTTTTATACTATCGGGTCAAATTTATCCCTACCGTTATACTATCAGGCTAAATTTACTCATATAATCAGCAAACTTTAAAAAATACCCCTTGATCTAGTTAAGTAATTCAAAATTCCCAAATTCCTTTTATTTAAATCACTTATTATTCTTCTTGGTCCACTATTTTTAAAATAATTGGCATTTACCTGCTTTCTGAATTAGAGAAAAAAAAATAAGAAGAAAAAAATCAAATAATACAACCGAATAAACAAAGTATAGAAAATTAAAAAATCTAAATTAGGTAACTTTTCTAAATTCTAAAAGTATTTACAGCATCCTAATTTTAATGAATTTGTTGCATCAAATGTATGAAGACTTTGCAAGTATTAGTGATTGAAGTTGAAGTTCCTCAGAGACTTTACATTGTCTAATTCAACTTTGCTTTAATTAAATGTTTACACATTGTACACTCTTAAGTTAGTTGATCGAACTCTATACTAACCAAGCAATGGCAAAATATATTTGAATATACAAGTACATACATGATGATCAGCTGCATATAATACACAATAAATAGACCCACTAAATTCTACGGTGTGTATATAATTGAAAAATAAATAAAATTTTAAACCAATTTTATTTATTACAAAAAGAGAAATGGGTGCATTGGTAATTAAAAATAATTATGAATAATTTGTATAGTCTAGTAATTTTAGCATTCACATCAATAGTAATTTTTAAAAATAGTGGACCAAGAAGAACTACAAGTGATTTAAATAAAAGGAATTTGGGAGATTTTGGATTACTTAACAGATCAAGGGGTATTGCTTAAAGTTTGCTGATTGTATAGGTAAATTTGGCCCGACAGTATATCAGTAGAGGTAAATTTGGTCCGATAGTATAACAGAAGTTAAATATAAACAATATATGAAAGTAGATGGATATATTTGACCCTCATATTGGCAGGAGGACGGTTTTATGATCTTTTTACATAATTTTAGGAAATCATCACCTCATGAGTTAGCTTTAGAGATGAATTAGACACATTGTCTATTTATTTAACATGGTATCATAGGTCATCCCTTTATTGTTATCGATCCCACATTGGTTGATGAGCGTTTCATGGTTTGTTTATATGTTTTTGGGTAATCCTGACTTCACATCAATGTCCTCTTTAAAAAGTGAAAAAGAAAGCAATAATGATGTTTATAATAATCATAGCAGTAAGTCATATTGCATAAGTGGTCCTAGCCTCTGGACTTTAATCTCATACAATGCAAATAATCTAACAATCAAGTACAGATGAGGACAAAAAAGCATTTATTTAGCTTCTCTAATTATTTTATTTATGCATCCATAACTGAAACACACTGGTCATTTTGAGAGCTCAAACTAGCTTTAGCTTTCCTTATCATATTATTCTCTTCTATACACACAACTATCCTTTCATAATCTCTAAACGAATCCAATTAACTCTATAGCTCTACCAACAAAACACTTTAAAACGATCTAAAGCCTAAGAAACTAAAGGAAAAGATTTATCTTTTCTACACGATTCCGCCACTATATATGTCTCCAGTTGAACTGCATTTCTTGAATGTCCAAAAGAGAAAACTGATCTTTTAATTACTCTGCTACAACCGCTACCTTCACTAGGACTAACATCAGGAACTTGCCTCTGCTGCTGTACAATTTCTTGAACCGTCAAATGCAGTTGTTCATCTGCTGCTGAATCCATAGAGAAAGATCTCCTAATGGGCTGGACTGCAATTTTTCCTTATGCCAATGCACTCATCCCCTATGTTTTTGAAAATTTTGGATCAATATTTCGAGAAGAAGGGCTAATGGAGAAATGCCCTGATAATGTTGGATTGACAGGAATAGTATTGTTTTCTGCTATTTCTATGATAACGTAATCTTCATCTCTGTCTGTGAAATTATTAGTGCAAGTATTTTGATCCTGAGGGTATATTGTTGTTGTGGCCGATGAGATGCTGGTTCTGCAAAGTGGACAATTTGCATTATTTTGAAGCCAAACATCAATACAATCAATGTGAAAGACATGACTACAATTTGGAATTTTCCTTAGCTTCTCATTGTCTTGAAAGTCATTCAAACAAACAGCACATTCACATGAGCTTCTGGTTCTCTCCCCAAAATATTGCATCTTTTCCTTCCCTTTTCTTGTACTGAAAAATGGGGATTGATTGAATTACAGGTTCGTCTAGTCCCTGATTTTTCCACTGCAGGGGAGTAAACTGTTAATGGGTCTTCAACACGACGCCTTCTAGAGAAAGAAAACCGCCTCAAAAGATCAATTGTGTGCCAATTCAAACAGCATTTTATGACAAAAATGTACTAGTAACTAACTAGCAAGAAACCAGTTGCCAAGATACCAATGATTGCGATGGCTATGATAGGAAAACCGGAATGGGAAGAAGAACTTGGAGGACTTTTAATAGGAGAAATTGATTCAGAGTAGTTTTGAGCCACCAGATCCATGAGATAAGCTATGAAAACAAAAAGAGGGAAGAAATGGTTAAGTTTGGATCTTGAATGCACATGAACATGATATGGAAGCTGTGTCAAATACTTACACTGATGACTGACCGATGAGAACACAAATCATGTGGTGCAAGTAGAGAAAAGCTTATCATTTTAACATTGAAGGATCAGAGGCATCTGATGAGAGAAGGGCAAATCTTGTTTGGAAAAATAGTACTAATACTATCAAAGGAGACAACAAATGAAATGAACGAACATATGTAAGAATTAAGGAATTGCTCCATTTTAATGCGAGGGGGAGGAGAAAGACAGAGGGAAGTCTGAACGTAGAGGACATAGTTGGTGAATATTGTCTCTGCCTTCAATTAGAAAAAGCGTAAGTCTTATTTATAATTTAAAAGATATTGTAATTTAATCGATTCTAACGAATTACTCATTTTTTCAATGATCAGCTTATAAATAAAGACACTTGTAATTGATTTTTAGATTATCTATTTCTAAATTTACATCACCAATGTATGGCGCTAGTATATTATATCCAAAAGTAGAACTATGGCATTCTTTGGAAAGTGATTATAGGAACATTAAATTGATAAGTTAATCCATTCTTAATCATGAAGGAAGAAACCAAAAGAGTTTTATATTGTGCATGCAACCCTCAACCGAAAAATAACCTACCACCAATCCCCTGACTGTTGTGATCTTGACAACTGGACTGAAAGTTTCAAAATAGTCTATGCCCTCTTTCTGAGAATCACCCCTAATCACTAATCTTGCCTTGTATCTCTCAACTGAACCATCAAACCTTTGTTTGATTTTATATACTCATTTGCATGGTATGGCCTTCTTTCCTAGAGGCAAAAGGACAATGTCCCAAGTCTAATTTGCCTTCAAGACTTGAAATTCTTTAATCATAGCATCCTGCCAGGCAGGATAAGGTGTTGTTTGATAGTAAAACTGAGGTTCATGCATGCGAATCTCAGTAGAGGTAACCTTGGAATTCACAGAAAAAGTAGGAATGGCTGAGTAGCAGACATAGTCTTGAAGATAGGCAGGGGTGTTAGATTCTCCACTGGATTTCCTAAGGGATATAGGAGAGGGAACAACAGAAAGGGTAGTAGAAGGTGGAGAAGAGGAGGAATGAGGAATATGAGGAGAAGAAGCCACATGTGAGGTAGGGTGAGGAACCTAAACATGCACTACAAAATAAACTGGAATTAGCTACGAACGTCGTCGCTAATCTGTCACTAAATCGCCCGTAGCTGGCAGTATTTCATGATAATTTGTCGTTAATCTGTCGCTAAATGAGATTAGCGTCGGATTTTTTTGTTTAGCTATACAATTTGTCCGTCGCTAAAATCAGATTTTTTAGTAGTAAGGGGAAGGTGCAGAAGTTGTGGGGGTATGTAAAACATCTGTAAAGGAATCAGGAGAAATTGGAAAAGTAGGAGGTGAAGAAGAATGATAAGGGAAGATATACTCATGAAAAATGACATCCCTAGAGAATAGAATGGAATGAGATGTAAGATTGAGCAACTTATACCCTTTCTTTCCTAAAGGATAACCTAGAAATACACATGGAGATACTCTAGGTTGAAATTTATCCCTACCCACCTTTGGCAGAGTAGCATAACAAAGACAACCAAAAGTTCTTAGGTGAGAATATGTAGGAGGATGACCATGAAGTTTCTCAAAAGGTGACAAATTGTGTAAAACACTAGAGCGAAACCTGTTGATTAGGTAGGTGGTTGTAAGTACACAATCACTCCAGTATTTGACAGGTAGTTTAAATTGGAATAAAAGTGCTCTTGATGTTTCTAAGAGGTGTTTGTGTTTCCTCTCAACAACCCCATTTTTGTTGAGGAGTGTGGAGGATTGTGGTTTGATGAAGAATACCAGAATCAGCAAAATAAGAAGAAATTTGACTACTGGAGCCTAGCTCAAAGGCATTGCCAGACCTAATTGTTTGAACTTTAGAGTTAAAATGATTCTCGACTATGGAAACAAAAGCTTTGATAATAGAAAAAGCATTACTCTTAAAGGAAAGTAAGTATGTCCAGGTCACCCTTGAAAAGTCATCAACAATAGTCAAGAAATACCTAAAACCATTATATGTTCTTGTATGATAAGGACCTCATAGATCAATATATACAAGTTGAAAAGAATGAGTATATTTAATAGTGCTATCTAAGAATGAAAGTCTTTGTTGTCTAGCTAAAGGACAAACATGACAAATAAAAGATTATTTTGAAGATAATTTTTCAACAAGAACTAAAATAAATTTCATTATATTAAATGGCATATGCCCTAGTCTTTGATGCCAGAAACGATCAGCTTTATTGATAGAAGAAACATGATTAGAAGTAGTGGTACAAGCATTGTAATCACATTTAAGAGATGAAGAACAGATTGTGCCACAATAAGACCTGAATGAATGACATGCAACGCATTAGCAGCTCTACCAATTTTCAGTGGCCTCTTCAGAGAAGGGGCCTGTACACAACAAGAAATATTGGTAAAAAAGGGTTGTACAATGAAATTGATCAACTAACTGTGGCACAGAAACCAAATTGAATTGAAAAGAAGAAACTAAAATAACATTTACTAGAATAAGATCATTACACAGTTTTAAAGAACCAGTGCAATTGACTTTTACTTTGTTGCCATTTGGCAGTGTTACTNCAGTGGCCTCTTCTGAGAAGGGGCCTGTACACAACAAGAAATATTGGTAAAAAGGGTTGTACAATGAAATTGATCAACTAACTGTGGCACAGAAACCAAATTGAATTGAAAAGAAGGAACTAAAATAACATTTACTAGAATAAGATTATTACACAGTTTTAAAGAACCAGTGCAATTGACTTTTACTTTGTTTCCATTTGGAAGTGTTACTAAATAAGGAAAAGGTAAGGGTTGAATATTGTGTAAGAGTTCTTTATGTGGGGTCATATGATTGGTAGGTCCTGAATCTAGAATCTAGAATCCAAGCAGAAGAGCCAATGCTAGGATCCTGAGTTAAAACAGATATTTAAGATTGTTGAAATAGACTCATGAGATGTTGATACTGCCCTTTACTGAAACAATGAACTGGACTTCCAGGTAAGACTTCAGGAGTTGAAAGAGAATCAGTTCTAGGATCATCAAACTGAACACAAGCTATAGTTTTCTGCCCTTTGGTGAATTTGAAGTCAGGGTGAAACCCATGTAGCATATAACACTTTTCAACAGAATGACCAGGTTTTCTACAGTATTTGCACACATTGTTTGTCTTTTTATTCTCAAAACTGACTTTCTGAGAATTAGACTTATTTGCTGAAGTGTTTAGAATATGAGTGGACTTGGCATGAAAGGAAGTTGATTCTGAAAGACGAGACTCGTGATCGGGGCTGGATGGGCCGATTTGTTCGAGTTAAAACCTCGGACCTAATCCTTGCCGATGATATGTCTTTTTTTGATAAATGGAATATGAACCGTGAGTACTTATTTCCATTCGAGCGCTTTAATTTGTGACTGCCTTTCATGTTCTTGATCCTCTTTTTCTTTCTTGTTACAACCGTAGCTCGGATGCCGGAACTGATTCCGAGTCTTAAAAAATGGGTTGAAGGTTTAGTGCTACAAAGACCGTACTCCGAGCGTTCTTGGTTGGAACTATCAAAGGGTCGATGGGAGGCCCGCAGTCATGGTAAGTCTCTTTCTTAGTCTGTTTGTCATGCTGCAGAGACCGTACTCCGAGCGTGCTTGGGTGGAACTATCAAAGGACTTGGGAAGGCTATTGCCATGAGGCCCCCATCTGGTGATTAAGAGGTCCCTGCCCCAAAGCAGGTTAAAGAGAAAAAGAGAAAAGATGGACCAAGTTCCCCGGTCTCGAAAAAGAAAAAATCGGCGAAGAAATCTCGCAAGCCCAAGGGGGACTCCAGTATCATGCCTCCGGATTTGATCCGCCGATTAAGGGATGAGCCCAAGGAAGGATAAGAGGAAATAACATGTGTACGGGCTAATGTTGTGATACAACAATCCTCCGAATCGGTGTCCGGGTAGAAGTACTCTTCGCCCAGGTTTGCTTTTTGTAGCTTAATCCGGGTAGAAGTACTCTTTGTCCAGGCTTGCTTTTCATAGTTTAACCTAGGTAGAACCTTTTTGCCAAGGGGATTCAATATGTTTTTCAGTAATACAAGGCGCCAACCTCTAATTACATTTCCTTTTCAGTAATATAGGGCGCCAACCCCTAGTTACAATTCCTTTTCAGTAATATAGGGCGCCAACACCTGATTACATTTCCTTTTCAGTAATACAGGGCGCCAACCCCTGGTTACATTTCCTTTTCAGTAACACAGGGCGCCAACCCCTAGTTACATTTTCTTTTCAGTAATACAGGGCGCCAACCCCTGTTTACATTTCTTTTTCAGTAATACTGGGCGCCAACCCTTGGTTACATTTCCTTTTCAGTCATACAGGGCGCCAACCCCTGGTTACATTTCCTTTTCAGTAATATGGGGCGCCAACCCCTGACTACATTTCCTTTTCAATAATACAGGGCGCCAACCCCTGGTTATATTTTCTTTTTAGTAATACAGGGCGCCAACCCCTGGTTACATTTCCTTTTCACTAATACATGTCACCATCCCTTGGTTACATTTTCTTACCAGTATAGGGTATACCAATCCCTAGCTGTGTTCTCCAACATGGGGTACACCACTCCCTAGTTGATTTGATTTTAAATGCAAGATACACCACTTCTTGATATCATTGCCAATATAGGGTATCACATTCTCTGGCCATATTTTCCCAACATAAGGTACACCAATCCTTAGTTGAGACATTTTTTTGGGACAATAAAAAAATCATCATGACCTTTTCACGGTACACCATTCTCATTTTTTAGTTTAGAAAACTGGGGCAGAAAAATTTTGTTTGTTTATTTGTTGTGATATCTGAGTAGGTTTTACCTCGAGGCACAGGGTTCGAGATAAACAAAAGAAGAAGTCTCAATTCAGAATAAAGAAAACAAAAGGAAAAGAAGTGAATCCAAATGCAGAAGCAGATGGAAAGGATATAGATTGCTCAAGACATGACTGAAGTTGCGAGCTTCACATTTTCTGTTTTTCTCAGAAGAAGTCGTAGAAGAATGAACTAGCACCTAGAGGTAGCAAGCATCAAGGTTCAGATTAGAGTCTACGTAAAGAACCAGTCAAGACTCAAGATCAAGTTTTAGTAGACTTATAAATAGGAATCTTGTAACTCATAGCTGATAGGTTTGTTTAGTTTCTTTTGATTTTGATGTAATAACTGGACTAAATAATGGAGCCTCGACGGAACCTCACTCGACTCTCCAACTCAACATTCCATCCTTTCCTTGAACTAAATGCGGCGTAATGTACGTATAACCCGGGATATGTCGGTTGTCCATAACCAAGACTCGGCCGCACTCTTTTCTCTTATCTCTTCCCTTTTGAATAATGGTATTGCCAAAAATTATTCATATCGCTCATCTTTTATTTGCCTGAAAACTCTTCATATTTTCAAGTATAGAGGGGCATGCTGTGAGCACCTAATTTTTGACCGTGCTTGAATTTTCGCCCACTCATCTCACCAATACCACACTTTATCCCCCTCTATATTTTTTTGCTCCCATGCTTGTCCCTCACTCACAAACCCCATACCTTATTTTCAGCCATTAAAGCATACACATAACACACAAAAGGAGAGGGCACATATCTGGAAGAAAAAAACAAAAAAACAGAGATAGAGAGTGACGAGAGGGAGGAAAAGAGATCGGGGAAAAGCCGAAAACAACTTCATATTCCTTCTCAAAAAAAAACCTCCATCATTAACACCCTAAGACAACCCCGAGTAGCCCCTGTTTCCACCACTAAAAACCCAAAATCTAGCCCCTTAAACTCAACAAAACCAGCCACCAAACAGTCCTGGAATAAACTCAAAATCGCAGCTGAAACCTCTGTCCGAAATAGCTCCAAACCGCAGTCGTAAAGCCGTCCGGAAACCACCAAACAATCAGCAGTGAACCTCTGCACTCTTCCGCCCAATTACACCACCAAACTCCATTAACACCACCCAGAAAACCACCCAGAAACAACCCCCTAAACTCCAAAAAAAAAAGTCAGCGAAAACAACATAAAAAACTACTCCATATCCACCAAAATCTAGCCAACAAAGCAGCAAAAGGCTAGCTGAAATCAGTCCCAAAAAGACCCGAAACAACAACTGAAAGGTGCTGCAAATTCCACCACGAAACATCACCAAGATACCATCTAAAATCAGCCAAAACACAGTTGAAACGCACCTCCAAAAGCTGATGTGTCATGCCGCTAAAATCAGCCCTCAAAACACTCTAGCCACCTGCAAAAGCCAGCCAAGATAACCGGAAAAATTCATCCTCAAAGCCGCTAAAAAATAGTCCCGTAACAACATCATTTTCTTGGGGTCGAGGTCATTTCGAGGTAGTCGTTGAGGCTTTGGCAGTCCGTTGAGTCTTATGATGTTCAATCAGTTAGAAGGTTTTTTTGCCCTTGTACAAGTTTTGGAGAATATTTTTCAACAATAAAGGTTCTCTCTTTACTTTGCTGATTATATCTTTTCTTATAAATTTTATATTGTTTGAATTTGTTGGTCAAGTCTTTGCTGGATGTTTTGAGTTTGGAATGATTATTTTATGTGTTTAAATTGATGAGTGTGAGCATGATTATTTAATAGCTTAAGAATATTTATTTTTTAGCCCTTCTGATGTTGCAACGTTGGGCCATGTGCTATTGAGATATTTAGTTGATAGAACTTTGGGCCTATGGTAACTTAATAGATAGTGGGTTGCCTTTAATTTGGAATACACGGGAGCTTAAAATCAAATTTCTTTAGAACAATAATGGGCTCAAATAAGTCAATCCATGCTGGCCCGTTTCCTAAACCGATTTGTCCAATTTTTGTAAGTACATAAGATGTCCTTAACTACTATGTGGATTAAATATCGTTGAAACTCTACATATCTTTTCACAATGTTATATCCATAAAACAAGAGCCTCACAGTCAATATTAAAGTAGCTTAGAAAAATATTCATGAATAAACATCGCTAGTATGCTTTTAGGCGCGATTAACAATAAATTATCGTGATTATGGGTACGGTTCATGTGGCATAGTCATGATACGTAACCCCAACTTTAAAATAATAATAAAATAAATATTTTTTAAATCGCGGGTACGTTTCACGTGACGTGATTTGCAATGTGTATAAAAACAACAAGTGCATGACATCGTGACTTGTTCAAATAAATTCCATAAATACTAAAAATAAAAGCGGTATAGAAGCAGTAACGGATAAAAAGATTTTTAAACATGTTATAAATCAAATAATATAAGCCAAATGTAGTCAATAAAGCGACCGTGCTAGAACCACGGGATTCGGGGAATGCCTTACACCTTCTCCCTGGTCAACAGAATTCCTTACCCGGACTTTGTTTTCGAAGACCAATAATAATAGAGTCAAACCTTCCTTTGACTAGGGATTCGAATAAAAGGTGACTTGGAACACCCAAAAACTCAATTTCAAGTGGCGACTCTGTAAATAAAATAATCTCTACTCAAGTTTGTCACTTTAATTGAAAAAACTCTTTAACCCACAATTATCCATAAAACACACATATCTTTTGGGGTAAAAAGGGTTGTGACATTTAGCAATAAACAATTACTATCGTCATTTTGAGGCGTAATTATATATGTCACTACTTTAAATTCTAAAGACTATATATAAAGAAACAATTATCAAAATTTGATGTAATGCTATTTGTTTATAGAAAGTGTGTGAATATAGATAATTAACGGTTTTTAATTTGAAGATTACAAATTTACAATATGAAGCTGTGACGTACTCTACAGATGCAAAAAGAAACAAAATTGGCTAGGGTTTATTCGTATAGTGCAAAAATTTGACAGACTTTTTTTTCCTAATTTATATTTGCAAAGTCGAGATAAAAATTTTATGAAGTAGAAAAATGACATCGATGAAGATGAAGAAGTGGGAGGACAAAAAAAATAAAGGAATCTCTACACATATAACCGATCGAATTCATTATTTACTTTTTATAGCTAATATACGTACATTATAAACTAATTATATATGATTTATAAATCATATATATGAATTACGCATATATTATACATCCGTCATCTATTTTAGTTTAAACAATTGAGTGAACGATTATTTAGTAAATTTTTTTTATTAAAAAAAAGATGAATTTCAACTGATACAACATTAAAACCTGTGGCAGATGCAGCATGTATCCAATTCCAGTACTACATAAACAAAATGGATGCACCGAATTAATAATTTAACGTTTTAAACAAGAATGATAAAAATTTGACCTTTATGAGCGTCCAGAAGAAACGCGCTTAAATGTTTGGGGGGGG
>AWOL01S0070833.1:7726-25638 GCA_000715115.1 Nicotiana otophora | reverse complement strand
GTTCCGAAAATTCTAGCAATCCCAATCTATTTTGAGACATAACAAAATTGAACACTCCTGTTGGAGCATTTAGAGAGTTACCGTGACTTTGGGTACTGCAGGTGTATCGAGGTTGAGGAGGTCGTGGGAGCTATGCGTAAGATGAGTAGGGGAAGAGTGACTGGACCATACTAGATTCCAGTGGAATTTTGGAAGTGTGTGGGGAGAGCAGGTTTGGAGTGGTTGACTAGGTTGTTTAATGTTATTTTTAAGGCGAAGAGGATGCCGGATGAGTGGAGGTAGAGTACGGTGGTCCCATTGTATAAGAACAAAGGTGATATCCAGAGTTGTAACAATTATAGGGGAATCAAATTACTGAGTCATATCATGAAAGTGTGGGAGATGGTGGTTGAAGCGAGGATGAGGATGTCAGTGTCTGTATCCGGCAACCAGTTCAGGTTCATGCCGGTTCGTTCGATTACAAAAGCTATACACCTTGTTAGGAGGTTGGTGAAACAGTACAGAGAGAGGAAGAAGGGTTTGCACATGATGTTTATTGACCTAGAGAAAGCGTATGACAAGGTTCCTAGAGAAGTTCTCTGAAGATGCCTGGAGGAAAAAGGTGTGTCGGTTCCCTACATGATAGCGATTAAGGACATGTATGATGGGGCTAAGACTCGGGTTAGGATAGTAGGAGGAGACTCTGAGAATTTTTCGGTTGTAATAGGGTTACACCAAGGTTCTGTGCTTAGTCCGTTCTTATTCGCCCTGGTGATAGACGCGTTAACACACCATATTCAAGGGGAGGTGCCATGGTGCATGCTATTCGCTGATGACATAGTTCTGATTGATGAGTCGCAAGCCGGTGTTAACTAGAGGATGAAGGTTTGGAGACAGGATCTTGAGTCTAAGGGTTTCAAGCTGAGCCAGGGGAAGTAGGCATGAATATGAGGCTTGCATCACAGGTCATCCCAAGTAGAGGCAACTTCAAGTACCTTGGTTCGGTTATCCGGGGGGGAGGGGGGAGAGGAGATCGACGAGGATGTCACACACTGTATTGGGTAGGATGGATGAAATGGAGGTTAGCATCTGGAGTTGTGTATGACAAGAGAGTGCCACCGATACTCAGAGGTAAGTTCTATAAAGCGGTGGTTAGACCGACCATGATGTATGGGGTTGAGTGTTAGCCCGTTAAGAACTCACATATCCAGAAGATGAAAGTAGCAGAAATGAGGATATTGAGGTGGATGTGCGGGCACACTAGGATAGATAAGATTAGGAATGATGTTATTCGGGAGAAGGTGCACGTGGCTCCCATTAATGACATGATGCAAGAAGCGAGACTTAGATGGTTCGGACATGTTCAAAGGAGAAGCCCAGATGCTCCGGTACGGAGTTGTGAGAAGCTGGTTGTGGAGGGCACGAGAAGAGGTAGAGGGCAGCCTAAGCAGTATTGGGGAGAGGTGATCAGACAGGATATGTCGAGGCTCTAGATTTCCGAGGACATGACACTTGATAGGGAGATGTGGAGGTCGAGAATTATAGTTGTAGGTTGGGACTAGCCAGGTAGGGTTTTTGTCTAAGATAGCTAGTGACAATGTTGCATTTTACTAACTTCGCTTTTCAATGCATGTCCTATTTACTAGCTATCGCTTTTGCTTTGACTCTTTCTTCTGCATTTCATGGTGTTCTTATTTTTCCTATGATTGTTGTGGTGATACTAATAATGTATCCTTTTGTCCTTTTGTCCTTTTGTCCTTTTGTCCTTTTGTCCTTTGGGGTAGGGATAAGGTCTGCATACACACTACCCTCCCCAGACCCCATTAGTGGGATTTTACTGGGTTGTTGTTGATGTTGCAACATATAATCACTATATTCAGTGTATTGAAATATGTATTCAATGTCTTCATTGTCTTTAAAAATTCACTGTATTCAGTCAATATATTATGTTTGGTTTCCTAGGTTTTATTTCAATATATTTCAAATATTTTATACTAACTATATTCATTGTTAAGAAGATGTTTTTTCATTTTTTTTGACTTCAATGTATTGACGCTATGTATTGAATTTATATACAGCATATTGATGTCATATTTTACTGCTTAAGAAAGAAGGGAAGTACAACCAAATTAACATATTAAAATACACCATTGTTGATTGTATATACAAGATAAGAATGAAATCCACAACAAGTATAATGATACAAATAATGATTCAAGTGTAGCCAAGGAAGAAGATGTTGTATATGAATACATAAGGGGCTACAGTGTAACGACCCCACCGGTAGTTTTTCTTTCTAGAATCCCGTTCCCCTAAATAAGACTCTCCGTATGTGATTTTACTGTTTTATGACTTTCAGGGATGGTTAGTTCGTGATTTGGAAGGGTTCGGGTTGCAATCGGAACACTTGGTTCCTTAATTTGTTTTTAAAAGGTTAAGTTTGACTTCGGTCAACGTTTTGACTAAACGACCTCGAAATTGGGATTTGACGGTCCCAATAGGTTTGTATGATATTTTGGACTTGGACGTATGTTCGAATCGGGTTTTGGACGACCCGAGAGCATTCAGCACTAAATAGTGAAAGCTGACTATTTGAAGGTTTTAAAATTCTTTAAATTTGGTTTGGAGTAGGTTTTGGTGTTATTGAGGTCCGTTTGGAATTTCTAGTCCGAGAATAGTTCTGTATGGTGATTTAAGACTTGCACACAAAATTTGGTGTCATTCCAAGTAGTTTAAATGTGTTTCGGCAGGCTCGGAGTAAGTTTAAGAACTTGAAGTTCCTAAGTTGATTCAATTTGGGTTGAGGTGTGATTCTTAGTTTTGATGTTATTATATGCGTTCTGAGGGTTCGAGCGAGTTCGTTTTATGAGTTCGTTTTATATTCGGACGAGGCCTCGGGGGCCCCGAATGCCATTCGGTGAAGCGCGGACTGAGTTAACACTCAAAAGGGATACTGGTGCACCAGTTCAGGTGTGCCCGCACCAGCTAGCTTTGGGCCGCAGGTGCGACCTCGCTGATGCATGGGTTGGGCCGCAGAAGCAGTTTTGGAACGTTTGGCCAAGGATCACAGATTCGAGTTTTTGTGCGCACCTGTGAACGTGCAGATGCGATTGAGGAGGACACAGAAGCTGCTAAAGCTGCAGGAGCAGCACGCTCGCCGCAGAAGCATAAATCTCGTCCACAGAAGCGTCCTCGCTGGGATTGAGGAACTCCACAGAAGCGGACCTAGCACCACAGGTGTGGTACCGCAAATACGGCAGAGGCACCGCATGTGCGAAAAATGTTGACGGCAAAACTTCATTTAAGTCAGGAATGAGCATTTGGGGTTTATTTATTGCACTTCTTGGGACAATTTTGGAGCTGGTTAGAGAGGTATTTTCACTTGATATTTGAGGTAAGCAATTTCTATCTAATGTGAGACAAATACCCTATAGGCAGATTTTAACATGTAAATTAGTGAAAATTATGGATTTATATGAAAAATCTAGGTTTTGATAAAAATGGAATTTAACCATGAAATTTGTTATGGATCTGGGTAAATATCATATATTTGAGTTCAGGAGGTTATGGGTAACGACTTGCTTCGAAAATTTCCGGAATTCGGGTATGTGGGCTCGGAGTTGAATTTTAAGAATCTTCCAATATGGGTTGGAAAATTATTCTAATAGTTAAATTATGAACTTTAGAACATATATTCATTTATTTATACAACATATTGACTAGTTTTGAATTTTCTGGCATCGAGTGAAGGCTTTAAAGAGAATTTAAGACCGGAAAATGAGCTTTGAGACGAGGTAAGTCTCTTACCTAACCTTGTAAGAGAGAACTCTTCTCCTTAGGTATATCTTTGCTGTGAATTATATGTGTGGGGAGCTACGAACGCACTAGATGACAAGAGTCCGTGTGTAGCTGTATTCTATGTGATGGACGGGTACTCTTAGGCATACAACATGCCTTGTTTGCACTATATTGTTGGTTATGCACATTAACTGCTTTGAAATGAGCTGAGATTAAGGATTTAAATATTTAAAGTCTCTAGTTTGGATTTATTGTGTTTGGAAAGAATTGAAGGACTTTTTTAAGAAGTCTAATAATTTATGTTCACTCGCGTCGCAAGTATTTTCGAGAGCGAGGTAAGCTTTCCTCTACTCTCATGGAAGCGGGCCGTTCGCCTCGGCAGGTTAATAGATGCATCTATCGTTAATGTCGTTCGACCCTCGGCAGTGCACAATATATTTCTGGATTGGGCCGTACGACCTCGGCATCAAACGTGCGTGATAATACTCGGAGCCTAACTTTCACTTGATATTTATTTATGGCTTGAGCGGTTACTATTATTGAAGGACAGGAATTGATTCAAAATTATACTTAGTGAAGGGAATTATTATTCACTGCTTCTTAATGTGTGGTATTAATTGCCTACATAATCCATGCGNGTGGAGGGCACGAGAATAGGTAGAGGGCGGCCTAAGAAGTATTGGGGAGAGGTGATCAGGCAGGATATGACGAGGCTCCAGATTTCCGAGGACATGACACTTGATATGAAGATGTGGAGGTCGAGTATTAAAGTTGTAGGTTAGGAGGTAGTTGAGTCTTGCTTTACTACGTACCATTGTGGGACCAGCCAGGTAGGATTTTTGTCTAAGATAGCTAGTGGCAATGTTGTGTCTTACTATTTCGCTTTTCAGTGCAGGTCCTATTTACTAGCTATCGCTTTTGCTTTGCATCTTTCTTCTGGATTTCATGGTGTTCCTATTTTTCCTATGATTGTTGTGGTGATACTAATATTGTATCCTTTTGTTTTTTTGTTTTCTTGAGCCGAGGGTCTTTCGGAAACAACCTCTCTACTTCTTCAGGGTAGGGGTGAGGTCTGTGTAAACACTACCCTCCCCAGACCCCCTATTAGTGGAATTTTATTGGGTTGTTGTTGTTGTTGTTGTTGTTGTTATAGATAGGAATCTTGTAACTAATAGCTGATAGACGTGTTTAGTTTCTTTTGATTTTGATGTAATAACAGGACTACAGACAGGAGTCTCGACGAAACCTCACTCGGCTGTCCAACTCATCATTCCATCACTCTTCTTGAACTACACGTGGCCTGATTTCCTTATAATCCGGGATATGTAGGTTGTCCATAATCAAGACTCGGTCGCACTCTTTTCTCTTATATATTCCCTTTTGAATAATGGTATGGCCAGAAATTAGTCATATCGCTCATATTTGCTTTGCCTGAAGACTCTTCAAGTTTCCAAGCAAAGAGGGGCATGTTGTGATCACCTAATTTTTGACCATGTTTTAATTTTTCCCCACTCATCTTACCAATATCTCACTTCTCACTACATCTTTCCCGCTCCCATCTTCCCACTCGTGTCCCCACTCCATTTTCCCTTGCCCCCCACTCTTTGTCCCCACTCCACTTTCCCTTGTCCCTCACTCCTTGTCCCCCATGTTCCCCCACTCACAGCCCACATATCCCCATTTTTCCTTCACGTAAATACACACACGCAAATAAGGGGAGTTGGTCTTCTGGAACTACAAAAAGTGCAGCCATAACCTCCTCTAAAAACGCCCCAAAATCCAGCATGAAAACAACCCAAAAATCAGTTGCAAAACCCTACCCGAAAAATAGCCCCAAACACCATCAAACACTGTCCCAAAACCTGTACAAATATGCTATTGATCTTTCTCTAAAAGGGCCCCAAAAACGAGCTTGAAACTAAGCTCAAAACTGAGCCCCAAAATAGTTGTGTTACTGCTGGAAATTCAATCACAAAACAGCATTGAAATACCTCCATAAGGTCATCAAAATACTCTCAAAAGCCCAGCTCAAAACAGCTCCGAGCAGTCCTAAAAAATCAGTAAAAAGTGGGTTCTTCAACTAAAGTTAAAAGGAGTTGTGAGAGTCGAGGTCGAGTTCGAAATCACTAGTTTCCAGTCATGGTCGCTAACTCGCTGGTGTTTTGTCCGGTTGTTGAATTGCAAACCTTTAAAATTCACATTTCGGCAATAAAGGTCTATTTCTTTTACATGTGTACCATGTATTCCTAATTTGATTCTGGGATTTTGGTTGAATAAGTATTTCATTATGTTTTTATATCTATGTAAATGTTCATTTCATGTCTCAAAAGGGGGATTACGTATAAGCTGATTTTGTGCTTCTTATCATTAGAATACATTTAGCCATTTGTTAGCATGTCTGTTTTTTGGTGTTCTTAAGGTGAAATTCATTTGTTATAAGGTTTTGTTTATTTTCATGATTTGTTGGAAATATGACGTGAATTTGATAAGTTTGGTTGTGTTGATTTTTGGTTCTGAGTTGTTCTATTAATAGGCCGTTTGATCAGTGGTTAAGCCATGGGGCCATGTGATATTGAATTCTTGTTTTATAATTGGACTTGAAGTAATCTTGATTATGTTCAATCACTAGCCCATCAACGACCTGCAATGTAGATAATCTTCTTAACTGCAATCATATCTAAGTGATACACATTCATACAATGATTACCATATTTCATGACCTTACAATAATCTCAAAGTTTAGGAAAATAATGAGCACCGATAGAGTGCTCTAAACGTGCTTTTAGTAGTTTATCGCGATTATGTATACGTTCGCATGGCATAATTGTGATTTTCAAAATTAAAACCGAAGTATGTGTTCACGCATCTTTGGCAAAACAATCTTAATATAATAAAATGGTATTAATTGTGTACACGTACGCGTGACATAATTTTGTCACAATAAAAAATGGATTCACACACGTGATTCGTTTCAAAGATAATTTCATATTTTAATAATTAAAAGAGGATAGATAAAATATGAAAACCAATAAATCACAACTTATCAAAAATTAAATCAAGCCAAGTTATAGTCAATAAAGCGACCGTGATAGAATCACGGGACTCGGGGAATGCCTTACACCTTCTCCCCGGTCAACAGAATTCCTTACCCGGACTTTATTTTCGTAGACCAATAATAAAAGAGTCAAATCTTCTTTAGAATAGAGAATCAAATAAAAGGTGACTTGGAACACCCAAAAATCAAATTCCAAGTGGCAACTCTGAATAATAAAATAATCCCTACTTCAAAAATGTCACTTTAATTGGAAAAACTCTTTAACCCACAACAATCCATAAACCATATCTTTTGTAGGGTAGAAAAGGAGGTGTGACAATTGCGATGATTTTTGGATTTTAGTGCAGTTCGCAATTGCGAACACTGTTCATGGGAGGTTACTTTTCATTCTCAAATGCGAAGTTTTTGTCCGCAAATGCGAACCTAGGCAGAAACTTAAGGCTTGAAATTCTGTCATTTCTTCATTTTCGATTGGGATTTGTGGACCTCGGATTTTGGGTGATTTTGAGAATTTCTTCACGACTTCGACTGGGGTAAGTGTTCTATATCTGAAAGTGATTATATTGCATGAAGCTATGGTTATATTCATCGTTTAATTCGAGTTATAATGGAGGAAATTGGGATTTTTGTAAAACTTTTCAAAAACAAAAATTCAAGATTTGGAGGACGATTTGTTATTGGAATAATTGATATGGTTGAACTCGTATCGGAATGGGTGTTCGGATTCTGTAAACATTATGTCGGGTTTCGAGAGACGGGCCCCGCATTAACTTTGTTTGACTTTTTAGAATAAAATTTTAAGTCGACATGTTATTTCCGGAATTATTTTCGATGAATTTTAATGAAGTTATACAATTAATTTGATTAGATTTGAGCTGTCTGTAGGTCAATTCAAGCAAGAAGGCGATTTTGAAATATCGGCCTAACTTCAACAAAAAGGTAAGCATCTTTCCTAACCTTGAGTGGGGGAATTTTTCCTTAGGCATTGAGTCTTATGTGAAAATTGTGTAATTGAAACCATGTACGCGAGGTGACGAGTACGTACTTGGTTTATATGTGCAAATTACATTGGTTGAAATTCGTAGATGCCCTTATTTATTAAATCTAAAAATTTTTGGAACATAATAAATCCTTTATTTGTCATGCCTAAATCTTTGTTTGTTGAATTTGTTTTATATGATAATTGGGTGTGATTGCCACTTTGATTTTTATGTGAATCCCGTATTTTTGTTGAGTTGATATTTCCTGGGGATAATTTCATTATGGATTACTCATTTGCAAATAACTTATATGTAAGTTTAAAAGGAGGCATTAATATATTTGCCAAAAATTTAGATTAAAGAAGGCATTGTTCCTTGATGAATTATTTTCCAGTTCATGTTGTGAAAATTGATATTGAGTTATAAAGGCCGTAAATCATATTGAGGTAAATTTTTAAATTGTGAAATATTATTTTGTTGAGTCGTTCACTCCCGGACATTTTTGTTAAGATTTGTGCACATTATGGTCCAACCATGGGCTCCTTATTGTGAAAATTAATGTATTGTTGATTTCTGTGGCAAGTTGTAATATTTGAGAACTTGATGTACAATTTGTGATATATTGTGATAATTGAGCACTTGAGGTGTAGTTCATGAGATGTTGTAATATTGACGCATGATATTGTTGAGAGGTTTGTTCAGGTATTTGCACGAGGTATCTGCCGTGCTATTATTACTATTGATATATGCACATGCGACGTGACAAGGCGGGCTATATATGTGGGTTTGCACATGTGGCGAGATAAGGTGGGAATATTATTATGCGCGTGCGGTGAGACAAGGCGGACATTTACTTTATTATTACGCATGTAGCGAGACAAGGTGGGCTATGTCGGGGATATATTTCTGATGACTTGTGATGACCTGGGGGCATTGTTGTTTGTTGAAATTTATTTATCATTTGGGACTACGAGGTGGTACCTCAAGAGTACCTTTTTTGTTGATATTTCTCTATGGTTGCATTTGTCTTTGGTTATTTTATTTTTCCGTAATATGTAATTTCATGTGTTTTTCCGTGATGTATTATTTGACTTAATATTAAGTGTTTTGTATTGCTTGTAGTGTTGTGCTGGCTTTGGCTTTTTCGTACGAGACTTTTGAGGAATTGTAATTCTAGTTTGTATTTATTCTTGATGATTGATTTGATATAAATAAAATATTACTATTATGTTTTAATATGATAAGTTTTACATCCAAATCAGTAGCTTATCTGATGTTTTATTTAAATTGAAATGTCATTTTCTTCACTCAAACTATTTCTAAAATAAACTCATTTCTTTGTTGAATTCTTACTTGGTTTAAAATTGTAACCTAACTTTTGTAACGACCTTACCATTTGTTTTGCTTTCTAGAATCCCGTTCCCCTAAATAAGACTCCCCGAATATGCTTTTACTATTTTATAACTTGCGGGGGTGGTTAGTTTGAGATTTGGAAGGATTCGGGTTGAAATCGGAACAATTGATCCCTTAAGTTGGCCTTAAAAGGGCTAAGTTTGACTTCGGTCAACGTTTTGAGTAAACAACCTCGAAATCGGGATTTTACAGTTCCAATAGGTTTGTATGATGATTTCGGACTTGGGCGTATGCTCGGTTCGGGTTTTGGATGACCCGAAAGCGTTTCAGCGCCTAATATCAAAAGTTGGTTCTTGAAGAATTTTGAAGTTCTTTAGATTTGGTTTGGAGCAAATTTTGGTGTTATCTAATGTCATATAAGACATGCACGCAAAATTTGGTGTCAATACGAGTAGTCTAAGTACGTTTCGGTGCATTTTGAGTGAATAGAAGAACTTGAAGTTCATAAGTTTGATTAAATTGGTTTTAGGGTTCGATTCTTAGTTTTAATGTTGTTTCGGGCGTTCCGAGAGTTCGAGCGAGTCCGCTATATGATTCTAAACTTGTTGGTATGTTCGAACGGGGCCCCTGGGGCTCTGAGTGTCAATCAGACGACCAAGTCGGGAGCTTGGAGCAACAACTGAAGCTCCCAGATTTGTCATAATCGCACCTGCGCTTGGCCAGCCACATGTGCGGGCTCGCATGTACAAGCCACGAGTTGCAGAAGCGAGAAATGGAGGGAAGCCCAGAATATGCAGATGCAGAAGATTGCGCGCACCTGTGTGAGCGCAGGTGCGAGATCCATGGTCGCACATGCGGCTAGGCTCGCAGAAGCGGCCCTCCTTGTTCGCAGATGCGGAGCCCATCTAGGTGAGGGAAAGGCGCACTTGAGAGGCATTTTCCATAGATGCGGGACTGCAGATGCGGCCCAAAGCACCGTAGGTGCGAAAGTCACTGGGCAGTGAGGGTTCATTTAATATGGGACTTAGGCCATTTGTATCACATTTTCATCCACTCTTGGTGATTTGAGAGCTTTCAAGGAGGAGATTTCGACCTAACTTTGTGAGGTAAGTAATTTCTATTTAATGTGAGTTTAATACATACATTATGGATAGGTTTTAATATGAAAATTGGTAGCAATCATGGATTTAGATGAAAAACCTAGGGTTTAATAAAAAAATAGGATTTTATCACGAAAATAGTTATGGAACATAGTAAAAATCATATTTTTATGTTTCTAAGGTTATGGGTAACAACTTTCTTTGAAAATGTTCGGAATCCAGGCAAGTGGGCCCGGGGATAAATTTTTAGAATCTTGCATTTAGGGTTGGTAACCTCTTTAATAGTTGGAATACGAACTCTTGAGCACATATGGACTAGTTTATATATTATTTGATTAGTTTGGATTGATTCGGCACCGACTTGAGGGCGTGAGTGCATTCTTCAACCGGGAAGTAAACTTTGAGATGAGGTAAGTCTCTTTTCTAACCGTGTAAGAGGGTTTTAACCCCATAGGTGAACCTAAATCAATATGTACTTCTAATTGTGGGGGTCTACGCACGCATGATGTGACGAGAATCCGTGCATAGCTACTATTCACGTTTATGTTCGGGTAGATCTAGGCTTACGCTATGATTTGTTGATACCGTTGCTTGTTTATGCTTACTAGTTGTTGGATTAAAGTGGAAGTTGACGGTCTCAAGTTTTAAAGCCCCAAGTTGAATTTCTTATTTTTTTTTAAAGGAATTGAGTAATACTACGATAAATTGAGAAATTATACGTTCAACCGCTTCGCAAATATATTCCGCGGGTGGGGTAAATTTCCAATACTATTATGGGAGTGGGCCGTTCGCCTAGGCAGGATTTATTGATATATTATATAGTTCGGGCCGTTCGACCCTCGGCAGTGCACAATATATTATTATGTATATTTGGATCGGGCCGTACGTACTCGGCATAACTCGTGCGTAGTGATACCAAAATCCCTTTTTATATTTAATAATGCTTCACGGACTTGAAAGGTGAAAGGAATAGATGAGAGAAATGGTTTGATTCTTACTTGAAAGAAGGATTTGCTTACTTACTTCCTGTTTTGAGCTCTATTATTATTGTACATTACCTACTTTATTAGAACTTCACATTATTATGTTTTGGCCCTTAGTAAGTATCGAAGTCGATCCCTTGTCACTACTTCATTGAGGTTAGACTGATACTTATTAGGTATACGTTGTTTTCGTACTCACGCTATACTTCTGCACTTGATGCGCATGATCTGAGGCAGGTGCATCTGGTAACCACTCCGGCACGCACGCTTTACTTCTAGCTCGAGACTACACGGTGATCTGCCCTTCCGAGCCGTTTAGCAGCAGCCAAAGTCTCTCTTTTGGATTTACATTTATGTTTATTTCCTTGAGATAGTAGACTAGTATTTCTTTTGTATATTCTGCTAGTAGCCCACAAACTTGTGACACCAGGTCTTGGCACACACTAGTAGACTTATGATTTTGAATTTATTATTGTGACTTCTATTTGCACTTAGTTGATTTTGTTAAATTACTTTACAACAGTAAATTTCTAAAACTTTTATAAATGCGGAACGTTATTCACTTTGCAAACATATTAAAAGTGGAAATCACTAGATCTATCAATGTTGGCTTGCCTAACAATGGTGTTGGGTGCCATCACAGCCTATGATGAAATTGGGTCGTGACAATATAGTATCAGAGCACTAGGTTCACGTAGGTCTCACAAGTTATGGGCAAGCCTAATAGAGTCTTGCGGATCGGTGTGGAGACATCCGTACTTATCTTCGAGAGGCTATAGGGTGTTAGGAAACTATTTTTTATTCATATCCTATCGTGCAGTTGATGGTGTACTAAGTTTCTTCCTTTTATTCTCTCACAGATGGTGAGAACGCGCGCAACAGATGTTCCAGACCCGGGAGGGGCTGCTCCACCTGTGACTAGAGGCCGAGGCAGAGGTCGGGGGAGGGCACCAGCCCGAGGTAGGGGATGAGGACATCCAGAGTTGTCCTAGTTGTACCACCAGCGGATCCAGTGGAGGATCTCATTGTTGAGGAGTAGGGCGGGGTGCCCGCAGCAGAGCCAACTCTGTTAGATTTCACGTTAGCACCGGGCTTTCAGGAGGTCATGGGCCGTATGTTGCGGTTCATAGATTCTATGACCCAGGCTGGTTTATTTCCAGTAGACCCAGCCACATCTCAGGCGGGAGGGGGAGCATAGACCCCTACTGCTCATGCACCTGGGCAAGCAACTACCGTATATCAGACCCCAGGTACACTACCCATGGGTAGGGCCCATCCAGTTACAACGGCTGTACCTGAGCCTAGACCAACTGCGGCAGTCAAGCCACAGAAGCTCTTGGACAGATGGACTAGGCTTCACCTCTGGTCTTTGGGGGTGAGAGACATGAGGATCCCCAGGACTTTATTGATAGGTGTAGGGACATACTGCACAACATGAGCATATTGGAGTCTCACGGGGTGGATTTCACTACCTTTCAGTTGGAGGGCAGCGCACGTAGGTGGTGGAAGGCTTATCTTCTTAGAAGACCAGCAGATTCTCCTCCCATCACTTGGTACCAGTTCACCCACCTATTTTTGGACAGGTATATCCCACTATCCCAGAGGGAAGAGTTGTGGTATTAGTTCGAGCGACTCGAGCAGGGTCCGATGTCAGTGACCGATTATGAGGCGAGATTCTCTAAGTTGTCTCGCCATGCACTTAGGATACTTCCTACTGAGGCGGAACGAGTGCAGAGGTTTGTTACGGGGTTGCACTCAGGTATTCAGGCTACTATTGCCCGGGAGGTTGAGATGGGGACTACTTATCAGTTGATAGTAGAGATTTCTCGGAGGATTGAGGGTTACCATCAGAGGGGTAGAGAGTAGATGCAGCAGGACAAGAGGTCCCGTTTTTTTGGAGAGTTCAGAGGTGCCCCAGCTAGGGGCAAAGGTCATTTTGGGAGGGGTCAGCCTAGCAGGCCCCCATATCCGGCACCACCGCCTCCTCGGGGTATTCCAGCGCGACCCTATTTCAGCGCTATGCTAGGGAGTTCTTACCGCCCGCCAGCTATTCAAGGTTCTTTTAGTGGGTACTCCGGTCATCAGGGTTCTTCTAGTGCCTACTTCAGTGCCATCCATAGAGTTCATATCGCCCACCAGCTATCCAGGGTCCTTCTGGTGGGTATTCAGGCCATCAGGGTCAGACTTCAGGGAAGCAGTCCACCGCTACGAGAAGTTGTTATGAGTGCGAGGAAGCTAGTCACATGAAGAGGCATTACTCCAAACTTCGCAGCAAGGTAGTGTAGTAGGGTCAGCAGCCCATGATTACAATTCCAGTAGCCGCACTAGCCGTTCGACCGCCCAGAGGAGGAGGGCAGGTGGGTAGGGGTCATCCGGGAGGTAGAGGTCAGGCAGGCGGAGGCCAGCCAGGTGGCGCTCCAGCTAGATTTTATGCTTTTCTGGCCCGACCAGATGCAGTGGCCTCCGATGACGTGATCACAGGTATTATCTCTGTCAGTGGTAGGGATGCTTCAGTATTATTTGATCCAGGATCTACCTATTCGTATGTGTCATATCTGTTTGTTCACTGTCTGGATGTTCCTCGTGAGTCCTTGGGCAATCTTGTCTATGTGTCCACTCCTGTGGGCGATTTGTTGTAGTGGATCGGATCTATCGGTCCTGTATAGTTACATTCTGTGGTTATGACACTAGAGAGGATCTTCTGTTGCTTGATATGACCACCTTTGAGGTCATCCTGGGCATGGACTGGCTATCTCCATATCACGCCATCCTGGATTGCCATGCCAATATTGTTACCTTAACGATGCCAGAGTTTCCTAGATTGGAGTGAAAATGTTTGTCTGTCAGCACATCTAGTAATATTATCTCTTTTATGAAGGCTCGACATATGGTCGAGAAAGGGTTGTTTGTCTTATCTAGCATATGATAGGGATACTACTACAGAGTCTCCGATGATTGATTCAGTACCGGTAGTCCGGGAGTTTTTCGATGTGTTTTCTTCTGATATTCTAGGCATGCCACCGGATCATGATATCGACTTTTGTATTGACTTGGCTCCAGGTACCCAGCCTATATCTTTTCCACCGTACCGTATGGCTCCGAAAGAATTGAAGGGGTTGAAGGAACAACTTGAGGAGTTTCTAGCCAAGGGGTTCGTCAGACCGAGTGTATCACCTTGGGGTGCACCAATATTATTTGTGAAGAAGAAAGACGGGACTGTGCGGATTTGCATTGATTACCGCCAGTTGAACAAGGTCACCATTAAGAACAAGTACCCGTTGCCGCGTATTGATGATTTGTTTGACCAGTTGCAGGGTTCTAGGGTGTTCTCCAAGATCGACTTGAGATCAGGGTACCATCAGTTGAAGATTCGGGACTCAGATGTTCCGAAGACTGCTTTCCTTACTAGATATGGCCATTATGAGTTTCTACTGATGTCCTTCAACTTGACTAATACCCCATCGACATTTATGGACTTGATGAACAAGGTGTTCAGGCCTTATAATGATTCGTTTGTCATTGTCTTCATTGATGACATTTTGATTTACTCACGTAGCATTGAGGAGCATGAGCAACATTTGAGAGTGGTGCTTTGGACTTTGCGGGAATAGAAGCTATACGCTAAGTTCTCCAAGTGTGAGTTTTGGTTAGATTTTGTGGCATTCCTGAGGCATGTTGTATCAGGCGAAGGCATTAAGGTGGATCCCAAGAAGATTGAGGAAGTTTAGAGTTGGCCTCGTCCTACTTCGGCGACCGAGATCAGGAGCTTCTTGGGGTTAGCGGGTTATTATCGTCAGTTCGTAGAGTGCTTCTCGTCTATTGCAGCACCTTTGACTAGATTGACCCAGAAGGGTTCTCAGTTTCGTTGGTCCGGTGATTGTGAGACGAGCTTCCAGAAGCTCAAGACAACTTTGACCACAACACCAGTCCTTGTGTTGCCTTCCGGTTCAGGGATGTATAATGTGTATTGCGACGCTTCATATGTTGGTTTGGGTTGTGTATTGATGCAGGAAGGACGAGTTATTGCATATGTTTCACGTCAGCTGAAGCCCCATGAGAAGAATTATTATGTGCACGATTTGGAGTTTGCCACGATTGTTCATGCTCTTAAGATCTGGAGGCATTATCTTTATGGGGTGTCTTGTGAGGTTTACACTGATCATCGCAGTTTGCAGCATTTGTTCAAGCAAAGGGATCTTAATTTGAGGCAGCGTAGATGGCTTGAGTTATTGAAGGATTATGACATCACCATTCTTTATCATCCTGGAAAGGCGAATGTAGTCGCGGATGCCTTGAGCAGGAAGACAGAGAGTATGGGTAGCTTGGCATTCATTTCAGCAGCGAAAAGGCCACTATACTTCGACATGTACTCCTTGGCTAACAGACTTGTGAGGTTGGATATTTCAGAGCCCAGCCGAGTTCTTTCTTGCGTCGTTGCCCAGTCTTCACTGTTGGAGCAGATAAAGGCTCGACAGTTTGATGATCCGCACCTGTTGGTTCAGAGAGAGACGATACTACAGGGTAGTGCCAAAGAGGTTTTTATTGGAGAGGATGGTGTCCTGTGACTTCAGGGTCGCCTATGTGTTCTTAATGTCGATGGCTTGAGGGAAAGGATTCTAGAACAGGCGCACAATTATCGATATTCCATTCACCCAGGTTCTACGAAGATGTACCGCGACCTGAAGTAACATTATTGGTGGCGGCGGATGAAGAGGGACATAGTCGAGTATGTGGCTAGATGCCTAAATTGCCAACAGGTTAAGTATGAGCACTAGAGGCCAGGAGGCCTACTCCAACAAATGACCATACATGAGTGGAAGTGGGAGTGCATCACTATGGACTTCGTAACTGGGTTGTCGCGGACTTTGCGGAAGTTTGATGCAGTTTGGGTCATTGTAGACAGATTGACCAAGTCAGCACACTTCATTCCTGTGATGACTACATATACATCGGAGAGATTGGATAGATTTATATCTAGGAGATAGTTCGGCTGCATGGTGTGCCTGTTTCCATCATTTCAGACATAGGTCCTCAGTTTACTTCACATTTCTGGAGAGAAGTACAGAGTGAATTGGGGACCCGTGTGGAGCTCAGCACAACATTTTATCCACAGACCGACGGGCAGTCGGAGCGGACAGTTCAGATATTGGAGGACATGCTCAGAGCATGTGTGATTGACCTTGGAGGACAGTGGGATCAGTTCTTTCCTTTGGTCGAGTTTGCTTACAACAACAGTTACCAGTCCAGCATCAAGATGGATCAGTTCGAGGCTTTATATGGTCGGCGATATCGTTCTCCCATTGGGTGGTTTAAGCCTGGCGAGGCTAGATTGTATGGTACTTATTTGGTGAAGGATGCCTTGGAAAAGGTAAAGTTGATTTAGGAGCAACTCCGCATAGCACAGTCCCGACAGAAGAGTTACGCGAATCGGAAGGAGCGTGACTTATTATTCATGGTGGGCGAGAAAGTTCTATTGAAAGTCTCGTCGATGAAGGAGATCATGAGGTTTGGGAAGAAGGGAAAGTTGAGCCCAAGGTTTATAGGCCCATTTGATGTGTTGAGGCGAGTTGTGGAAGTTGCTTATGAGCTTGATTTGCCTCCCAGTCTATCGGGAGTTCATTCGAATTTCCATATGTCTATGCTTCAGAAGTATCATCCCGACTTGTCATATGTGTTAGACTTCAGCACGATTCAGTTAGATGAGAGTCTGGGTTATGATGAGGAGCGAGTTACCATTGTTGATAGGCAGGATTGCCAGTTGAGATCCAAGAAGATTTCCGCGGTGAGGGGCCAACCAGTTGAGGAGGCAACTTAGGAGTCCGAGGAAGACATGCAGAGTATATATCCTCGCTTGTTCAACACTCCAGGTATGATTCTAGATCCGTTTGAAGACGAACATTTATTTAAGAGGTGGAGAATGTAATGACCCGGCCGATCATTTTACTTTTTAGAACCCAGTTGCCCTAAATAAGACTCCCCGAATGTGCTTTTACTGTTTTATGACTTGCGGAGGTGGTTAGTTTGAGATTTGGAAGGGTTCGGGTTGAAATCGGAACAATTGGTCTCTTAAGTTGGCCTTAAAAGGGCTAAGTTTGACTTTGGTCAATGTTTTGAGTAAAACAACCTCAAAATCGGGATTTGACGGTTCCAATAGGTTTGTATGATGATTTCGGACTTAGGCGTATGCTCGGTTCGGGTTTTGGATGACCCGGGAGCGTTTTGGGCCCTAATATCAAAAGTTAGTTCTTGAAGAATTTTGAAGTTCTTTAAATTTGGTTTGGAGCGGGTTTTGGTATTATCGAGGTCCAAATGAAATTCCAAGACCGGGAATAGTTCCTTAATGTTATTTAAGAATTGCACGCAAAATTTGGTGTCAATCCGAAAAGTCTAAGTACATTTCGGCGCATTTTGAGTGAATAGAAGAACTTGAAGTTCATAAGTTTGATTCAATTGGTTTTGGGGTGCAATTTTTAGTTTTAATGTTGTTTCGGGCATTCCGAGAGTTCGAGCGAGTCCGCTATATGATTTTAAACTTGTTGGTATGTTTGGGTGTGGCCCCGAGTATCAATCGGACGAGGTTCGGACCAAGTCGGGAGCTTGGAGCAACAACTGAAGCTCCCAGATCTGTCATATTCGCACCTGCGCTTGGACAACCGCAGGTGCG
>AWOL01S0070824.1:12382-29832 GCA_000715115.1 Nicotiana otophora | reverse complement strand
AGAAGAATACTTGTTATTTTGTGTTGTCTTAGTCATCGAGGCTCTTAAGCGACATGGGCCAAACAAGCTAAAATTTTTAGGCCCAATGACAATAGAAAGTAAGATTGACATTTTCTTTAAAACCAATAAGTTATCTTTTGTTAAATAAAATAAGTGATCCAATACCATGAAAGTTTAACATAAGCTTACTGGGTTTAATGTCTTGCATTAGTGAGAAATTATTGTTAATAATAATATTTTTTTTAGTCGAACAAGTAATAAATAAAAAAGAAGCGCTTTTTAATTAATTTAAGCGATAGGCAATTTTAGGCACATTTGAGATGTAGACCATGTGTTCATACACGATCCTTGGTCGATATATTTTTTTTAATAAAGTAATCATGTGTGCATTCCTGCTCCTTGACTCTTCAATATTAATTGTATTTAAACCATGTGTACCGACACGTTCTTTGTTTTAATACATATAATCAAATAAGGACTGTGTGCTTGCACGCTCCTAGGCCAAAATTATTAATTATTAAGCAGCACTAGACAATAGTAACTTAAGGCAAATAATACACACTTTATCCAAAAATAATTCAAGCCAAATTTTAGTCAATAAAAGCGACCGTGCTAGAACCACGGGATTCGGGGAATGCCTTATACATTCTCCTCGGTTAACAGAATTTCTTACCCGGACTTTGTTTTCGCAGACCAATAATAATAGAGTCAAATCTTCCTTTGATTAGGGATTTAAATAAAAGGTGACTTGGAGCACCAACAAAATCAATTCCAAGTGGCGACTCTGTAAAAAAAATAATCCCTACTAAATTTTGTCACTTTAATTGGAAAAACCCTTTAATCCACATAATATCTTTTTGGGAGTAGAAAAGGGGGTGTGACAACATCTACAACAGTTTCCGCTACAAACAAACTCTCAACTACAAATGGTGCTCACGTTTTTGTGGTTATATTATGCCACAGTGTTGTTGGGGCATTACAGTATCTAACCTTTATGCGTCCGGACATAACTTATGCGGTGAACAAGGTGTCTCTGCATAATCCTTTGGACTCACATTGGGTTGTTGTTAAATGCATTCTACGGTATATTAAGGTGTCTCCGCCATATGGTTTATTTTTTGCTTCACGGTCCTCGTCCTTACTACACGGTTATACAGACTCAGACTGGGGAGGTGATGTTACTGATCGGAAGTCGACTACTGGATTTGCTTTGTTCTTAGGCTCTCACTTTGTTTCATGGGCTTCACGTAAACAAAAAGTTGTTTCTAGGTCGAGTACAGAGGCCGAGTATCGAGTCTTTGCTTCTGCTACGCCAGAAGTTAAGTGGGTTGAACATCTTCTTTGAGAAATTAAATCGGTTGCTTTTTCTCTATGTCAGAAGTTACGTGGGTTGATACCGAGTATCAAAGGATTTCTGTTTTCTTATTGAACACTTGGGAAATTATACTTGCTTGCTACTCAACTGGTCACTGCAACGGAAAACATCATGCATCTCGGTATCAGTGGAAGGAACCACCTAAACAGGAGACAGCACAAGCATCTATCTAATATAGTTTTGCAAAGCAGTTTTGCTAGAATCAGCACGAATAATTTTTTGGTATCAGAATTTTCTATTTTACTATTTCTTATCAAGGACAAACTAAAAAAAACAGCATATTTGAATTCATAGTTGATGTGCCTCAAATATTTAATGCTGGATATTTGGCAACGACTTGAAGCTTACTCGGTGAGAAGCATTTGTTCCTATAACAGATTGATATAGAGTACACTTCTGCTTACTCCCTGGAACTACCTTTAAAGACGACTGCTAGTATAGGCGGAATACATTGAGAGCCGCTTAAACTTGTTAATATATATTTTATTTAGATACTCGACCTCAGGCTTATTCCGATTGAGCATCTAAACACATCATAAAATGTTCATATTAGACACTTCTGTCTCAAACTTGAAAACGCTTCTGTATGCTCGTGTTCGTCACGTGGATAAATTAATCACTTAAAATATATGCCACCTCCTGTAATTATACACATCGGATATAAGCAGTTACTATATCAAACAAAAACAATACATGTCAGTTAAAAAAGAACCCAATAAATTAAAAACAAACTCCTACTCCGTTAAATACATTTAAAGGCTCTCCTCGTTAAAAATTAAAAACCAAGAACCATTTTTCCAATATCTCCCCCAGCGAGTGTCTAATTGGAACACTTTATTATGTGTTCGCGTGAACAACTGGAACATCCTAATTAGTCCGAGTACTGTGTAAATGGAAATAGTATGCCTCCGATTGCGATGATTGGAAGATGGCGCGCCAAATCTTTTGTTAGCAAATATTTATATGGAAAAATTCATAATCCTAATTAATCATGCATGGTTAAGACGTGATTAATTAATTAAACATAAACTTCATATTAGTATGGGACATGATAGCGCCTATCGTGGAATTAGGCAAGTCACAACTCAACATCTCACCATAGAAAAATCTTTGAACTTAAAGACTGAAGCAATTTAATAATTTAGTAAAGCCTTTTTGAAAACAGCAATATCCAAAATACGATACAATCCATCTCAAAACTGGGATGTCACATAGTACATGAGTGTCTAAATCAGAACACAGTCCACCACAGTGTCTAGAGAAATAAACTGAAAATGCAACTAATGATAAAGAAGGAGAGTCAAGACCTGCGAACGTCGTGCAACAACTGTCACGACCCAAAATCCAACTAGTCGTGATGGCACCTAACCCAACCCGCTAGGTAAGCCAACTTTCAATTATCCAATTTCAATAATAATTATTAAAGCAATTTAAGTGAATAAACATCTTAATCTTATACATCCCCCAAGAACTGCTAGTACAAATCATGAACTTCTAAAAATAGAGTAAACAAAGCGGAAATGAAATAAATACATAGTCTATTTGAATAATATATAAACAGAGCTTTTATAAATCTAAGGCTACCCTGAACAAGAGGCAGCTACAATAGCAACGCATGTACATCTTCAAGTCCCGCAACCATCGAGCACAGCAACAACAACAACAGCCAAAATGTGCACGCAATGTGCAAAAGTANCAGCTACAATAGGAACGCATGTACATCTTCAAGTCCCGCAACCATCGAGCACAGCAACAACAACAACAGCCAAAATGTGCACGCAATGTGCAAAAGTGTAGTATCAGTACAACCGACCCCATGTACTTTGTAAGTAACAAACCTAGACTTAGGTTGAAAGTAGTGACGAGCTTCTACAAAGGTCGGGTCCAAAATCACTAGTTCGCAACAGTCCATAACAACATAAAGCAAATAATACCAGAAGTAATTTCAAAGATGAAATGCTTAGCAAAATCATGATTTCAAAAATAATAGTTCTTCCTTTCAAGTACATCAGTGAAAACTCAAATCGTTTACCGAAATTTCCAAAATTATGAATAAGCTTGAAATCAATAATTTTTCCAACATCCTTTCAATAATAAATGATATGTTTTATTTTCTTTCTAGATAACTCGTGTAAAATAAATGCATCACTATGCTCATCTGTCAACATGTGTGAGAAATCATGAATAATGTGATACCGCACAACATGAGAAAAATACATCTCTATGCATATATGTCATGTGTGCATGTCAATACAATGTATCTCAGAGATTGTACTCATGTACTCACACTCTCAGAGTACTCAATCTCACTGTCTCGCATTGTCTCTCACTATGCTCAGCATACTCAATCACACAGCGCTATACAATACCTGCTGCGATGTGCAGCCCGATCCCTGTTTATAGTCGATTACGCTCACTAGGGGTATGTACAGACTCATTAGGGGCTCCTACAGCGCAAGCGCTATAAGCACGGACAACTCACATGTTGCACGGATAACTCACACGCTATAATGTCATATCTGGATCCGCACGGATAACTCACATGCTATAATAATATCGGGATCCGCACGGATAACTCATGTGATGCATGGCCAACTCACGTGCAATAGTATAATATATGGATCCGCATGGCCAACTCACGTGCTGAACGGCCAACTCACGTGCAGTAGTATAATATATGGATCCGCACGGCCAACTCACGTGAAGTACAGCCAACTCACGTGCAAATAGTATAATATATATAAAGCCAACATGGCCTACTGTGGCGTGTAGTCCGATCTCAAAAATATTCTCACAATCAGGCCCTCGGCCTCCCTCAGTCATCAATCTCTCCAGTCTCTCTCTCATGGGCTCACAATGTCATGAGAACAGCCCAAAATGATGATATGATGTATCAATAAATCATAATAGAGAATGACATATGATATGTAATGACAAGAATATGACTGAGTATAATTTTCAATTTAAAACAAATAATTTAGAGAAATATGACCTCTGTGGGTCCCAATAATACTGGCACATAGCCTCAACATGATTTTTAATATGATTTGCAGCTCAATTTCTTTATCTCATAAAATCGCATGAAAAATGCCAAGATTATTTAACTACAAAATTCCACATAAACAATTATGTCACAATTTCTATAGTCCCACACGCCTGTCACCTAGCATGTGTGTCACCTCCCAACAATTCACATAATACATATATTCAGGGTTCATACCCTCAGCTCCAAGATTAGAAGAGTTACTTACCTCGAACAAACCAAATCCAATGTCGAGCAAGCTAAACAATGCTCCAGAAATTCCTTTCTCCGCGTATCAACTTTCAAACGGCTTGAATCTAGTCACAATAATTTGACTCAGTCCACACAATTTATAAGAATTAATTTCTATATCAAAATGCTAATATTTTCATAAAATCCGAAATTACGCCCCAAATATCACCTGTCGGGCCTACATCTTAACATCCGACGAAACTCACAAAATACGACAACCCATCCAATTACAAGTTCAACCATACTAATTTTACTCAAATCCGACTCCAAATCGGTATTCAATAATCTTGAAGATTCTATTTTGTGACATTATAGAAATTTCCTTCTATTTCTCTTGAGGATTCAATAATTTTACACCAAAAATGAAGATTAATTCATGGAATATAATCACAAGGGAATTAAGAACACTTACCCCAAGTTGTGTGAAAAATTTTCTCTCGAAAATAGCCCAAACCGTGCTCCAAAATCCGAAAATGAGAAAAATTCTCGGAACCCTCCTTTTTAACACTGCCAAGGCATTTCCACACTTGCGGTGCCTGGGCTCGCACTTGCGCATCCGCTTTTGCGGACAAAAATACGCGCATGCGAAAATGTGTCGGGCCTCTAAAATCTCGCATATGTGGCACCATTCTCGCATCTGCGGGCTCGCAGATGCGCATTCCCCTTTCGTACTTGCGGTCGCCTCACGCCATCCCCAGTCCGCATCTGCACCAACACCTTCACACCTGCGGTCTTGCAGATGTGGCAAATTCCTCGCACCTACGAGCACCGCCCAGTTCCATACTTGGCCTCTTCTGCGACTGATCTCGTGCACATGCGGCTTCGCACCTGCGAAACCAGTAGGCAGCAACCCCAACATTTCCTTAAGTCCAAATTTGATCCGTTAACCATCCGAAACTCACCCGAGCCCCTTGGGACCCTGTCCGAACATACCAACAAGTCCTAAAATATGATACGAACTTATTCGAACCCTCAAATCACCTAAAACAATGCTAAAACCATGAATTACACCCTAATTCAAGCCTAATGTAACTTCGAAATTTTTAGTTTCTACAAACGACTCCGAAAAATATCAAATCACGTCCAATTGACCTCTAATTTTGCACACAAGTCATAAATGACATAACAGAGGTATTCCAATTTTCAGAATCGGATTCCGACCCTGATATCAAAAGGTCAACCCCCCGGTCAAACTTTCCAAAAATTAAACTTTCAGCATTTCAAGCCTAATTCTTCTACGGACCTCCAAATAATATTCCGGACAAGCTCTTAAGTCCAAAATTACCATACAGAGCTATTGGAATCATAAAAATGCTAATCCGAGGTCGTTTACACATAAGTCAATATCCTGTCAATTATTTCAACTTAAGCTTCCAACATGAAAATTCATTCTTCCAAGCTAACTCCGAAATACCTTAAAACCAAAACCGACAATTCACACAAGTCATAATACCTCGTAGGAAGTTATTCAAGACTTCAAATAGTTGAAAGGAGCGTAAATGCTCAAAACGACCGGTCGGGTCGTTACAATCTCCCCCACTTAAACATATGTTCGTCCTCGAACGTGCCAAGAGTTGTTCTTAACCTTCAAATCTCTATTCCACCTTACGACGCATATACCCGGGGGTGATCTCATGTCACTCTATTCTATATAGGCCCGACCACACAACCTAACTGAAAATCATTAATTTAACTTTAGCTAAAAACCTTGGAGTTTAATTTCCAACCTTTAGAATTTCTTTCAAGATACAAATCTTACATTTACACCCTGTTTGACTTTGAACGAGTTGTATCAAGCCATAACCATAACCATAACCATAGACATAATCACCTAACATATTACACAACTCCCATGCTCATAGCACCATTCCTGACCACAGTGACTACTCCAAAACCAACCATATACTAGTATTAAACCCATATCGAACCAAACCTCATCCCAAAACCTTCGTACACAGTTAATAATAAACGAAACATGCGAAATTTCATGACCACTTACCAGATCAACAAGTCACGGAGCTCTCTCGCCCCAACCAGAACCATAATTACTTTCTGAGCCGACTCTCAATATTATACTACCGAATATACCGAAATCAAACCAGATAGTAACCATTCCAGGCCCAATGACCTTATTTTATTAAACACAACTATTTCCACCGACATGCCTCACCAATATAACTCAGAGCCATAACTCGTGCCATACGTGCACCAATACGCAACAATTCAAATGTACCCAGTCATGGAAAATGACTCAAATGAGAGAACTGCCCTGCCAGATTAACAAGTACCGCCACAAAGAAACGCTAAAAATTCATTATACACCGTAGAACCATCACCCGATTCTAACTCAAGGTTCATACCTTAACATAGCTTCGCTGCAATGTGTGTCCCAATCCAAACATTGGTCCATATTATATACCCCGAGCCACCCTGCTCAAAATCAATAACGACGGAGAGGCAATTGACAAAAATACCACACAAAACCTGAAAGGACATAACCATTACACTATCGATCATGTAATACCCAATTACTCATCACACTCAAATTCCACTATAAAGCTCAAATAGAACCGCACCATCTGTGCACATAACCAATGAATCACAATTCCTCGTAGCATAAAGGAGTAACTCACAGATCATCTCATAACACGAATAAGCTCAACATCAACTGAATGACACATCCCTCAACAATAGCAGTATGGAGCCAACTATTCCGGCTCGGTGTAGAAAACACATCTTAATTGGGCCTACCAACGGACCGCCAAATCAACTCGGGTTACCCACAAATAGATACAAATTCTTCCGAAAATCCAAAATGACTGAATCATAACACATTCTATCATCTGGCCAGCTCCGGCCACAACTTCATAGTCCATAACCATGAATCAATCCGCTCCTGAGATCTCCCAATCTCCAAATCCATATAACACGCGAATCACCATATTTGATTCCATCTCCACCACCCGAACGTCTAAAACCTCTCACATACACGATCATCCCACGAGAAATACTTTAAAAATTCTTCCGTGCCACTTGGGAAAATTTGAATATCAGCATTCTATCAACCGTGTGAGTATCGCAATACTAATTTATACATCCGTAAGTCATAATACAATGCGCCTTCTGTAGTCCGCCCCTTTTTCATACAACACCAGGTAGTAATAGTATTCGTCTAGTTATTTGAAACCGTCCATGTTGTCCAACATTCATTACCTTCTTTTCAAGACTGTACTGCCACCTTGTACATGAAAATCTAGATTTTGTACAACACATAACATCTATCTTTCCATCATGTGAAAAGCACAAGAATCTTATTATCAACTTTGAGTCACTATTAATTTACATACCATTTTAGTTAGAAACCTTTCTCTTGCTTCTTTCCAGGAGGAAATCACAATTCACAACACGTTCTCCACAACGGTAGAAACCATCAAGAATACCTTGGAATCCATTTGCACATAATCAAACCCTTAAAACTAAATTCCTCTAACTCGACCAAGCCACGCAGGTCGCCAAGTCCAGGTGTATTTCCACAAAGCATCTGTAGAAAACCTCCACATCATAAGCATCCAAAGAACCGATCATATCCATTACCATACTGATCCAACCTACTACCTAGTTGTCATATTTTCTCCGAGTCCCTTCCGAATTTATCTTCAGATTGATACTTCTTCTTGCTAAAATACCACGATATTTAACCATAACTCACCCTACAAACCTTAGCATAGAACCAGAACGCCCTTTGGCCCATAAGCAACTGTATTTTTCTTAAGCACCTTCAAAAATACCACAACTATAAGACTCACTCTGAGAATACCTTATGTGAATTTGAAATTGTTTTTCTTACCTTTCTTATACTGAAATGTAGAATCCATAGTCAAACAGAATTACCGCACGTCCCGATACCATCCAATGTAAGTAACTGATTCTAGTGATATACAAATTCGAAAAAATTTCAATTTTCACATATACATTTTGAATCCATTAAAACCCTCTCGGGAGTCATCCACTCTGCTCAAACCTAATTTGCTCCGCCCCAAACGGGACCGAAAGATATGTGCTCCTTTAGCATGATCAACATTCAAAGAAGTAACCCTGCCTTAACATGACCAATCGAATTCATAATTCACATAATACATATATTCAGGGTTCATCCCTCAGCTCCAAGATTAGAAAAGTTACTTACCTCGAACAAGCCAAATCCAATGTCGAGCAAGCTAAGCAATGCTCCAGAAATTCCATTCTGCGCGTGTCAACTTTCAAATGACTCGAATATAGTCACAATAATTTGACTCAGTCCACACAATTTATAAGGATTAATTTCTATATCAAAATGCTAATATTTTCCATAAAATCCAAAATTACGCCCCAAAAATCACCCGTGGGGATCATGTCTGAAATTCCGACCAAACTCACAAAATACAACAACCCATCCAATTACAAGTTCAACCATACTAATTTCACTCAAATCCGACTCCAAATCGGTATTCAAACTTGAAAATTTTATTTTGTGACATTATAGAAATTTCCTTCTATTTCTATTGAAGATTCAATAATCTTACACAAAAAATGAATATTAATTCATGGAATATAATCACAAGGGAATTAAGAACACTTACCCCAAGTTGTGTGAAATATTTCCTCTCCAAAATCGCCCAAACCGTGCTCCAAAATCCGAAAATGAGAAAAATTCTCGGAACCCTCCTTTTTAACACTACCTTTGCATTTCCGCACCTGCGGTGCCTGGGCTCGCACCTGCGCATCCGCTTTTGCGGACAAAAATGCGCGCCTGCGGAAACAGCCGGGCCTCTAAAATCTCGCATCTGCGGAGCCATTCTCGCATATGTGGCAAATTCCTCGCACCTGCGAGCACTGCCCAGTTCCATACTTGTTCGCTTCTGCGACTGATCTCACGCACATGCGGCTTCGCACCTGCGATCAAAAGCTTCGCAGGTGCGATCACACCAGTAGGCAGTAGCCCCAGCATTTCCTTAAGTCCAAATTTGATCCGTTAACCATCCGAAACTTATCCGAGCCCCTAGGGACCCCGTCCGAACATACCAACAAGTCCTAAAGTATCATACGAACTTAGTCGAACCCTCAAATCACCTAAAATAACAATTAAACCATGAATTACACCCCAATTCAAGCCTAATGAACTTTGAAATTTCTAGTTTCTACAAACGACTCCGAAACCTATCAAATCAAGTCCAATTGACCTCTAATTTTGCACACAAGTCATAAATGACATAATAGAGGTATTCCAATTTTCAAAATCGGATTCCGACCCCGATATCAAAAGGTCAAACCCCCGGTCAAACTTCCCAAAAATTGAACTTTCGGCATTTCAAGCCTAATTCCTCTACGGACCTCCAAAAAATATTCCGGACACGCTCCTAAGCCCAAAATTACCATACAGAGCTATTGGAATCATAAAACTTCAAATCCGAGGTTATTTACATATAAGTCAATATCCGGTCAATTATTTCAACTTAAGCTTCCAACATGAAAATTCATTCTTTCCAAGCTAACTTTGAAATACCTTAAACCCAAAACCGATAATTCACACAAGTCATAATACCTCGTAGGAAGTTATTCAAGACTTCAAATAGTTGAAAGGAGCGTAAATGCTCAAAACGACCGGTTGGGTCGTTACAGCTACCTTGGTAGTCTCCGAAATCTGAAGCCGCAATCTGTAACCGCCACCATGACAAAAAATGCTTGGATCTGCACACGAGGTGCAGGGAGTAACGTGAGTAAATCTAACTCAGTATGTAAGAAGTCCAAACTTTGGAATGAAAGGTAGTGACGTACTCAACCGGTACAGATAAAATATAAATAATTGTACAAAAATGTAGGCATGCTTTCAAAGTAAATAGGCAACTCAAAAGAGTAAAGTGAAGCAGATCCGAACAGTGTAAATAATATAAATCTGCTACCTCTACATGCCAATGCACATGCTGTATGTGATGCACCATGCTGTCAGCCTCATGTGCTCACACTCTCGAATGCTCAACCACTCGGTACTATATATGGCCCAGGGAAGATCTATCCTGGAACATATACATCACTGACTATAAGTCACCCAATACCGAGGAAGGCCAATCCATCCCTTTGGAGAAGATCCATCTCCAGGTATCAAGTACTTAGGACAAGATCCATGTCCAAGGAAGATCCATCCCTCAATAATATCAACCGCGCTCACTGGGGGTGTGTACAGACTCCGGAGTGGCTCCTACAGCCCAAGCGCTATCATAAAAATCAATATAACCGCTGCGGCGTGCAGCCCGATCCCATAACTATCACTCATAATCAGGCTCTCAGCCTCAATACCAACTGTATAGCACATAGTTCGGGTTTTCGAACCCTCAGAACCAAGTTTGAAAGCGTTACTTACCTCAAACCAAGCAAATCCTACTCCGAAATGCCTTTTCCCCTCGAATCAGTCTCCAAACGCCCCGAATCTAGACACAAGCAGTACGGTACAATTAATATAGGCTAAAGGAAATAATTCCACAAGAAAAATACGAAATTATAAGCCAAAACCCGAAATAGGCTCAACCCGGCCACCTGGCCCCCGCCTCGAAATTCGACAAAAGTCACAAAACCCAAAAACCCATTCATCACGAGTCTAACCATACCAAATTTATCAAAATCCGACCTCAATTTCCCCTCCAAAACACCAAAATTCACTCTCCAATTCTGAAGCCGTAAACCTCTAAATTTCCAACTCAAATCCCAAATTAGATGATGAAGAGAGTTATAGATTCACAAAATGTAGACCAATACGGGTTAGAATTACTTACCCCAACGTTTTCCTTGAAAATCCTCAAAATATCGCCTCTCTCCTGAGCCTCTCAAGTCCAAAAATAAAAAATGGAAGTCCAACCCTCGAGCTGATGTTTTTCTGCCCAGAAATACTGCACCTGCGGACCTCTTATCGCTTCTACGACGCCGCACCTGTTGAAATTCCATCGCAGGTGCGGATTTCACTTAAAATTCCCGACTTCGCTCCTGCGACTACAAGACCACATCTGCGTCTATCGCAAGTGAGGAAATCTATCGCACCTGCGGCCATCTATCGCACCTGCGCCCAGCTGCTCATATATGCGACCCTCGCAGGTGCGGGAAAGGCTTCGCACCTGTGGCTTTAGCCTAGCTCCTTCTTGGCTGCATCTACAGCTCCTTCTTCGCTTCTGCGGACTCACACCTGCGGTTCCCACTCAACAAGTGCGATTACACCAGCAACAGCAGCACTTCAGCTGCTTTTTCAATTCTAAAATCAAGTCTGAAACCTCCCGAATTACACCAGAGGCCCCCGGGAACTCAAATGCCAACCAGTCATATAACCCCATGCGAACTTAGGCGAACCTCCGAGTCACTCAAAACAACATCAAAATACCACATTACACCCGAATTTAAGCCTAAAGAACTTCTAAACTTTCAAACTCCGCAAACGACATCGAAACCTATAAAACCACGTCCGATTGACCTCAAGTTTTACACACAAGTCAAAAATGACACAACAAACCTACTATAACTTCCGGAAATCCAATCCGACCCTGATATCAAAATTTTCACTGCCAGCCAAAATTGCCAAAATTCCAACTTTCACCAATTCAAGCCCAATTCTACTACGGACCTCCAAATCACATTCTGGGCGCGCTCCTAAGTCCAAAATCAACTAACGTAGCTAACGGAACCAGCGGAACTCCATTATGGAGTCGTCTTCACACAATTCCAACTACGGTCAATAGAGGATCGGGGCTAATATGCTTAAAACAACTGGCCGGGTCGTTACATCCTCCCCCACTTAAATATACGTTCGTCCTCGAACGTGCCAACAGTTGTTTCCAAGCCACCAAATGGCTATTCCATCTTAGCACACACGTACCCGGGGGTGATCCCACGTCACCCTATCCCATATAGGTCTGATAACTCCACCTAACTGAAATTTCTTAATTCTACCTAGCCCACAAGCCTTAGAATCCAATTTCCAACATCTGAAATTTCTTATAAGGTCAGAATCCCGCAACCTACACACTGTACAAGTCTGAACAAGCTGTACCAAAAGGCGTAACCATAACTCAAATACTCAAAACTCAAATACCACGTAGCTCAAATGCTCGAAGCAATTATTTCTAATCATCGTAGCTGCTCGAAACAACCCCATACCGGTAATAAACCTCATATCAAATAATACTCCATTCTAAAACCTTCGTACACCACCGATGATGAAAGAAACACGTAGAGGCTCGTAACCATTTATCAGATCTACCAGTCGTGGAGCTCCCTCTCCTTCGATAAGAACCATAGCAAATTCCTAAACCGACTTTCAATATTATCCTTCCAAATATGCCACAATCAAATTTGGTAGCACCCATCCTAGATCCGACGACTTCATCTTATCAAATACCAGCTACTCTACTGACATGACACATCAATACTATCTAAAGACACAACCGTGCAATCCGTGCACCAATAAGCAATAATCCAAATGTACTCAATCATGAAAATGACTCAAATAAGAGAATCGTCCCGTAAGCTCGATGGGTACCACCCCAACGCAATGCTAAAGACCCATCACACACCGTAGAACTATAACACACGAATCTAACACAAAGATCATATCTCAACACAACTCTGCCGCAATGCGCGACCCCATCCAAACACTGATCCATATGAAATGCCTCAGCCACCATGCACAAAATCAATAACCACGCGCAATCCGACATCAAGTACGCAAAGTGCATAACCATAACCCTGGAGAATCAAATGACACAATGACACACAAACTTGAAAGAACGTAACCAGTGTGCAACCACTCATGCATCACCCAAATACCTATCTCGCGCAATTTCCTCTATAAGGCCACCAATAAAACTGCACCATGGGTGCATACAACCAACGAATCACAACCCCTCGTAGCATAGAAAAGTAACTCACCGAGCATATCAAAACACGAATAAGCTCAACAACAACCGAGTGGCACATCCCTCAATAATAGTAGTATGGATCCAACCAGACCGACTCAGTGTAGAATATACATCCTAATTGGGCCTACCAATGGACCCCCAAATCAATTCCGGGCACCCACACATGGATAAATAACCCTCTGAAAGCCCACAATGACTGAATCATAACACAAACTATCATCTAGCTAGCTTCGGCCATGACTTCACAGTCCACAACCATGGAAACAACCTGCTCTTAAGAACTCCCAGTCTCCAAATCTATATAACACGCGAATCGCATATCTGATCCCATCTCCACCGCCAGAATGTCTAACACATCTCTCAAACTCGATCATCCCACAAGGAATACTCCTAAACTTCTTCCGTGCCATATATCAAAATTGAATATCAGCAGTCGATTAACCAGGAGAGTACCTCAATACCAATGAACATCCGTAAATCAAAACGCGATTCCCCTTTCAATCGCGCACCCCTCTCAGGGATTATCGAGCAACTATAACATTCATCTAAATATACAACACTGACCATTCTGTCCAGAATTCGTGAACTTGGCTTCAAGAATGAACTGTCACCTTGTACATGTAAACCTTAATCCTGCACAACACACCATATCAATCATGCCATCACCATACTGGTCTAGCCCACCACCTAGTTGTCCTATTTACTTTGAGTTTCTTCTGAATTAACCTCAATTTGATACTTTTCCTTGTCAGAACTCCACGATCCTTACCCAAAGCTCATTACAAGACACCCTAACATAACACCATACCACCATAAGGCCAGTAAGCTATTGTACTCTTCTTAAGTACCTCCATAAATACCTCAACTGTAATGCTCACTCTGAAAATACCTTATGTGAATTTAAAATTATTCTTCTTACCTTTCTTATACTAAAATGCATAATCCATAATCATACATAATTACCGCAAATCCTGGCACTATTAAATACAATTTCAGATTCTAAATTGCACCGCCCAAACGGGCTGAAAGACACGTGCTACATTAGCACAGCAATGCTCGAAGGGGTAACCCTGCCTTAACACAACCGATCAAATTCATACTCCGTATGCACTACATCCTTCAAAATAACAATTTAATCATTTTATGATTTTTCATAAAGTGCGATATAACCCGCATTCAAGAAATTTTCTTACTCAAGTCAGCCCTGATACCAACCTCTGTAGGTCATAACCAATCAACAAGTATGCCTCAGCCCAAAAACTAATACCGTACAAAATTATGCAATCACATCATAGATAGCAGACTCCCCTGCTTGGCTCAAAGCCATATAACAAAACATCTGATAACTCACCATACCCAAGATAACATCTAAATTGACCATACTAAGCAATAAGAGATCTACTCTAGTCTCCAGACTCCCAATAGTCACCAGACATTACCGATATACACGGTCCATAATGACAGTATCGCCCACTAGTATAGACACATGAATAGGTGAAACTAGAGATTTACGAGGCATCTGCAGGTAATGAGCGAAATGCGAGGTCACATATGAATAAGTGGGACTAGGGACAGATAATACAGAGCCATCTCTATGGCAAACTAAGATAATACCTATAATCACATCATCCAAAGTAATGGCATCTGGTCTAGCAGGGAGTGCATAGAAACGAGCCTGACCGCCACCAGATCGGCCTCCCCCTCTAGGGCGACCCCTAGCTGGCTGAGCTCCACCTTGATTTGGCTAGGCGGGTGGTGAAGTAACTGGTGCCGAAGTCGAAGGCTGACTCCTCTGTTGAGATGAACCTCCTAAAAGGTGGGGACAATGCCTCTTGATGTGACCTAAATCCCCGCACTCAAAGCAACCTCTCTCTGCAAATGGGCCTAACCGCCACATGGCCGGCCTCACCCTCTAGGGCGACCCCTAGCTGACTGAGCTCCACCTTGATCTGGCTGGGCGAGTGGTAAAGTAACTGGTGCCGAAGTCGAAGGCTGACTCCTCTATTGGGATAAACCTCCCAAAAGGTGGGGACAATGCCTTTTGATATGACCCAAATCTCCTCACTCAAAGAAACCACTCTCTACAAATGGCGATGGGGACTGAAGGGAACCCCGAGCACCGGAATAACTGCTAGAAGGTCCTGACATTGATGAACCCTGAGCTGATGGTGCATGAGACGAACTCTGAGCTGGTAGTGCACTGAATGAAGACTGGCCCTGCTGATAGTTGCATGCACCATGGCCAGATGATGCACCACGGTGAATCGGGCGAGTCGTCTGAGTATGTCTGAAGGGACGACCCCTACCGTGGTGGAACTGACCACCAGAAGGAACATCGCTGAATCCACCCTATCCATGAGGCCTCTTGGCCTCCCTCTCAACCCGCACCTGGCTGCGAACCATCTCGATCTGACAAGCAATATCGATAACCTCATCAAATTTAGCACCAGACACTCTCTCTCTAGTCATAAGCAATCACAGCTGAAAAGTGAGGCCATCTATGAACCTCCTGATCCTTTCCTTGTCCGTGGGAACTGGGAACCAACCAGATAGTATGACGGGCCAACTCTAAAAATATCATCTCATACTGCGTCACGGACATATCACCCTGACGAAGCTACTCGAACTGCCTGCGCAGCTCCTCTCTACGGGACTAAGGCACGAACTTCTCCAGAAAGAGAACGGAAAACTGTTGCCAGGTAAGGGTTGCTGTGCCGACTGACCTACGCCTCTCGTAAGCCTCCCACCAACCAAAGGCAGCCCCAGAGAACTGAAAAGTAGTAAACGAGACCCCACTGGTCTCTAGAATTTTGGCTGTGCGGAGTATCCTCTAACACCTGTCCAAGAAGCCATGCGCATCTTCTCCCTCTGCACCACTGAAAGATGGAGGCCGGAGCCTCCCAAACCTCTCCAATCTATGCTCCTCCTCCTCGGGCATAGCAAGAACCACATAGTCCTGAGCAGTTGCAACCGGCTGGGCTGGTGGTGCCCCCGGTGTCTGGAGTCCCTGTACCACCTGCTTTGGTGTGCGGGCGGCGGGAGTCTGAGTGTCTCCCCCGGCCTGAGAAGTAGTTGCTGCAGTCGGAACAGAGACTGCCTGAGCAAGACTGGTGCATATGGTTAGAATCTGAGCTAAGGCCTCCTGAAGGCCTGGAATCACAATGGGCATAGGTGGTGCCTAAGCTGGTCCCACAAGCTCATCCACAACTGGAGCCTGCTCCTAAACTGGGGCAACGGGTGGATCTGCAGGTGCTGCCCTAGCTGCGGTGCGAGCTGCACCTCTGCCCCTACCGCGATCTCGGCCTCTCACGACTCTGACTGGTGGTACTGGTAGCTGTCCATCCTGCCCCGTAGTATGCGTCCTCACCATCTGTGAGAGAGTTAGAACAACAAACNCTGTGCCGACTGACCTACGCCTCTCGTAAGCCTCCCACCAACCAAAGGCAGCCCCAGAGAACTGAAAAGTAGTAAACGAGACCCCACTGGTCTCTAGAATTTTGGCTGTGCGGAGTATCCTCTAACACCTGTCCAAGAAGCCATGCGCATCTTCTCCCTCTGCACCACTGAAAGATGGAGGCCGGAGCCTCCCAAACCTCTCCAATCTATGCTCCTCCTCCTCGGGCATAGCAAGAACCACATAGTCCTGAGCAGTTGCAACCGGCTGGGCTGGTGGTGCCCCCGGTGTCTGGAGTCCCTGTACCACCTGCTTTGGTGTGCGGGCGGCGGGAGTCTGAGTGTCTCCCCCGGCCTGAGAAGTAGTTGCTGCAGTCGGAACAGAGACTGCCTGAGCAAGACTGGTGCATATGGTTAGAATCTGAGCTAAGGCCTCCTGAAGGCCTGGAATCACAATGGGCATAGGTGGTGC
>AWOL01S0070819.1:0-31633 GCA_000715115.1 Nicotiana otophora | reverse complement strand
GTCTTAGAGTATGATCTTCCTAACATTTCAGACCATGCCCCAATGCTATTGACTTTGCAAAGTGTGAATCATAGCATCATAGCTCCTTTCAGATTCTTCAACATATGGAGTGAACATGCACAATTCTTGGAGCTAATTGATGTCCACTGGAAGAAGCAGCTGGATATAGATCCTATGCAAAATGTTTGGAACAAACTGAAGGAACTGGGGTCAGTCTTCAGACAACTTAATCAAAAAGAGTTTAAAGCAACATTAGAAAAGATTGATAGGGCAAGAGAAGAACTACAAGGCAATCAAGTTACAATAGGAGCTAGATATGATGATAGTCAAGTGATTAAAGAGAAAGAAGCTTTGATGAAGCTAGAGAAATGGAGTCTGATTGAGGAGACTATTCTAAGGAAAAAGTCTAGAGCTCAATGGATACAATTGGGGGATTCAAATTCTAAGTATTTTGCTGCAATCATGAAGGAAAGAAGCCAAAGAAAGCAAATCATGGAACTCAAGTCCTTGTCAGGAGCTACTGATCCTAAGGAGTTAAAAGATAAAATTGTGTTATTCTACAGAGGATTAATGGGGACCTCTAATCAGTCACTAAAGGCAGTCAACAAGGTTACAATGAGCAAGGGACCTAAGCTAAATCATGAATAGCAAATCCTCCTGTATACTCCAGTTACTGATCAAGAGATAACTGATGAATTGAGTGCAATTGGAAATGATAAATCCCCAGGGGTGGATGGGTATAATACTTACCTTTTTAAAAAGGCATGGAATATTGTGGGGCCAAAGATCATAAAAGCAGTAAGAAGATTTTTTGAATGTGGCAAGATGAATAGAACTATTAACTGCATTTCTCTCATCTTGATCCCTAAAAATGATCATCCTGTTACAGTGAAAGAATACAGGCCAATTGCTTGATGTACTGTTCTGTACAAAATTATTTCTAAAGTCCTTGCATCAAGACTCCAGAAAGTTATTGCATCAGTTATATATGAAGCTCAGACTGGATTTATTCCAGGCAGGAAGATATCTGATAACATCTTCCTTGCTCAAGAATTGGTGAAGTCCTATACAAGGAAGAATGTGTCCCCTAGGTGCATGATAAAAATAGATCTCCAAAAGGCCTATGATTCAGTGAAATGAATTTTTCTGGAGCAGGTATTAGATGAACTTGGCTTTCCTAGACAGTTCACCATGAGGATCTTAGAATGTATGAATATAGTTAACTACTCTATATTGGTTAATGGAAAACCCACAATTCCATTTGATGCAGCTAAAGGGCTAAGACAGAGTGACCCAATTTCTTCATTCCTCTTTACAATAGCCATGGAATACTTAAGTAGAAAGCTCAATGAGGTGAAAGAAAATAAAAAATTCAAGTATCACCCAAAGTGCTCTAAGTTAACAATGACTCATTTGTCGTTTGCAGATGATCTATTGTTATTCTCTAAAGGAGACGTTGAGTCTGTTTCCATTATGAATAAGTGCTTCTTGGACTTCTCTTCTGCTTCAGAACTTCAAGGTAACAAAGAGAAGAGCTCCTTTTATTTTGGGGGAGTTATTCAGGGGGGTTCAAGATTAAATTCTACAACTGTTAGAATTTCCAAAAGGAGAACTTTCCTTCAAATATCTGGAGATTCCCCTGGCCACTAAAAAGATCTCCTTACTTCAGTGGCAACCATTGATCAGCAAGATGGTAGCCAGAATCTCTACTTGGACTGCAAAGAAACATATATGCAGGGAGATCCCGGTTAATCCAAACAGTCCTCTTTGGTATCCAAGCATATTGGTCTCAACTGTTTGTTATTCCCTCAAAAGTACTAAGTACAATTGAGGCCTATTGTCGAAGCTACTTATGGTCTGGCACAAATACAATAATAAGGAAGGTGCTAATAGCTTGGGAGAAGGTTTGCACTCCAAAGTCAATGGGTGGCCTAGGCTTGCTAAACATAAGACTATGGAACAAAGCTGCAATAGCTAAAGCTAGCTGGGATATTGAGCATAAGACAGATAGACTGTGGATCTGATGGTTACATGCTTACTACATCAAGAACCAGCAATTCAGGCAAATGTCTATCCCTTAACAGGCTGGATGGGTGGTGAGGAAAATATTTGAAGCTAGAGATACAATGGCATTGATTCAAGATATCAAAACAGGCAGCTTAATCAAGCAGATGTATCTTAAACTTATTGGTGATAATGAGAGAATACCTTGGAAGACACTGAGATTTGGAAATGATACTAGACCAAAAGCTCAAATCACAGTGTGGCTGCAAATACATGGGAAACTAATGACTGTTGATAGACTTGCCTCCTGGGGGATAAATATTGATCCTATATGCAATCTATGTAATAGTTACAGTAAAACAATAAATCATGTATTCATGGAATATCCTTTCTCTAACAAAGTCTGGGAAGGTGTGTTAAAATGGATGAAGGTCCCTCTCTTCAGGACATCACAATGGGAACAAATGGAGAAATGGATCATTCAAGCAACAAAGGGTAAATCACAAAGAGCTCAAATCTTTAAGTTGGCATATACTGAATGGGTGCATATAATATGGATTGAAAGGAATTAGCGAAGATTTGAAAGTAAAGCAAAGAGTCAGAATCAATTGGTGAGGGAAATTGCTTATATTTGTAATATCTGGGCATCTAATAGAATTAAAAAACTGGCGCAACAACTTAGTATTTAGTTTAGCTCTAGTAGTTAAGTATCTTTTTGTGTTCTTGCTTAAATAGCAGATTGTGATGTAGTCTAGCTATGATTTCTTATTGTAAACATTTTGGTGATTAATAAAATCTTTAATTACCAAAAAAGAAATATTAGCCTTTTTAGGATTTATATTGTCACTTACCATTTTTTGCCGAAATAGTAGGCCAACAACGTTATTCCAAAATTTCTAGAAAGTTAATAGTCATTTTTTCAATTTATGTTACTTCATAAATTTTAAAAAAGCATGATAAAAAGATTTTTATGTTACTTATTTGTTTTCGGTAGGTCGCATAAATAACAATAATTTTCATAAAATATTCCTACATAAATTCTCATACAACCACAGTAGGATAATAAATAATGATTGAGGAGTTCTATTTACAGTTTCTTCTTTTATTGAGTTAGTGATTGATGTTCGGCCAAAATTCTATATTTTTAGTACATTAATCGCCCTATATTTTGTTGGTTTAGTGATTAATTGTGCTACATTTGAGCTAAATTATGTTGTTTTATGTGTAGGAGCATCGGAAGAAAGAGTCGAATAAATGTTGCACAAAAAAAAGATAAAAATACAAGAAAAGAGCACAAAAGCATCAAGTATCTAAGCCTTGCTACAGACCAAGTAAAGCCGGCTCTATAGCCTGCCTTACCGTGCTACAGACCAAGTAAAGCCAGCTCGATAGCCAGCTTGACCGCGCTACAGGCCAGGTGTAGCCAGCTCTGTAGCCAGGCTGACCTCGCTATAAGCCTGGCCTCGTCTATAGCCCGGTAATTAAAAGTCGCGGGTTAAAAGACTCCAACCCGGATTTGGACAGAGGGATTTCGGCCCTAACATATAAATACTCCCCAAACGAGTTTGGGGGGGGGGGGAATTATTGGAGAGGCAAGAAGGCTATTGGAAGCAACGAATCACAAGAGTTTTCTCTTCCGTTCTTCCTTAATCTGTATTTTAATGCTTTCAATTATTATCATGATTGTTAGTATGGTTATGAGTAGCTAAACTTTCCCATCTAGGGTTTGATGGAACCTTTTGAAGGATGATTTTTCTAATGCGTTTAATATAATTTTTCCGTTGGATTTTTTCTTCTTGTTCAATTACGTGATTATTTTAGTTGATTGAAGGGTCCTCAATTGACTGCGCCTATTAAGTGTGTATTGCTTGGAAAAGGGTACATATTTAGGTAGTTATTCTACTGTTGATCTTCCTTATGCTTATTGTGAAGGAAACCACCTGTGGCAAAATTGTCAAAATATTCCCGACAGCGAGTTATGTGCACCAACTCAATCTTATGTGTGAAATATATGTGATGTTTGTGGTGGTCAAGATGGTCACTTTTATAGTTGTGCTTGTATTTCTTATCCTCCTCCAACCCCTTATTATGATGGTTCTACTTTTTCTTGCGAGGTTAACAGGAACAAAGAACCCGTGGAAGCTGACCTGAAGGAGATCATAGATATGTTAAAGTGCCTCATGAAACGAAGTAATGAGAAACAACTGCAAATATAAAGGCTAGGGGATACTAACCAAAGGCAATGAGATACTATCCAAAGGCAAAAGGAAACTATTCTTAACCTGGAGGCACAAGTGAGGCAATTAGTTGAGGCTTTAAATGCTCAACAAGATAATATTATGAATAGTAGCCAGGAGCAGTGTACATTAGAGACAGAAATTGAGGTGCCAATAGAGGGGTTCATAGTAGAACACCAACAATCACTCAAACTAGAATTTGAGGATGCCGATGTTGTAGAAGAGATACTAAAGTCAACCAAGGACATTGACGATACATATTTAGTTGACTCTAGTGTCATTAGTGTTGAGGATGTTGATAGTCCCAAAGTTCATGTAGTTAAGCGCATTGGTCCACACTCCAAGCATTTTTTCACATTGTGTTTGGATGATGATATAGAAATAGAGTCATCCGAGCCACTTGAGGAGTCAAGGAATGAGGAACAAGGTACCTACATTCTGGAGTTCTTCTTGGCAGAAAGTCGGGATTACATACCTCATCTAAAGGCCAAGAAGTGCAGAATACTACATTATTTTCTTGGGCCAGTTTGATTCGTTCCACCACCCCAGGAGCATAATTATAAGCTTGAAGCAAAACTTGGGGTTCAATTCATAAGCTCGAGGTGGAGGCAAGAAAAAAAAATTGTGTCGTGCCGCGATGTTAAATCAGGCGCTTGTTGGGAGGCAATCTAACTTTACTGCTTTCTTTTATTTTTAATTTTTTAATTATTTTTTTTATTTGTATTATTTGTGTAGTGTTGATTTTTGATTTTCTAGGAGCATGGAAAGCAAAGCTATTGGAAGGATGCAACAACAAACCAGATGGTTGGAACTAAGTGTGAGGTACCCGCACGAAGGACCAGGCCTAGGAGAAGTCTGAGTACCCCATGAGCTGCTAGTGCTTCGACCTTTGGCCTATCAGGGAGTTTCTTTTACCCTCTTATTAGTTATGGTGTGCATTCGGAACAATACACAATTTTAAGTGTGGGGTGAGGAGATTGTCTGGGTGGATTTTTATGCTATTTTAGTTGTGTTAGTTTAATTGAATAATACTTTTTTTTAGAAAAAAAAGAAAAAGATTGGATTTTTCCCGACGATGGATCTCCTAGGCAATTTTCTTTAGGGGCTAAAGTCTAACCAAAAAACACACAAAAAAATAAAAAACAGAAAAATCCAAAAATATGTCCTTTTATTATTTTAGGTAGTAATAATCCCTTGTGGTTTTTCTTTGTGTCTCGTTTCTTTTTCACGGGATGTAGTTGAACCGGGTAGTAATGGTTTTTATCTTTAGAGTAGAGTAGGATTTAGGAAAAAAAAGGACGGGGAAAATGAGATGTGCTAGGCGCCTTTGACTAGTTTGATAGTAGCATAATTAGGCTCTAGCATGTGTAGTACCTTTCCCATGGTTTGAAAATGCTTATGATGCCTTGTTGAGGAGATAACATGTTTATTGATGCCTACATCTCATTTTCTTGGCTTGTGTCACTTTGTGCTTGATGCTTAATATTTTGTGGCTCCTTGAATACTTATAATTGTTTAAGAATCGGAATGAAACCGTCTTTAGTGAGTCATGTGCCATGTGTGGTGAGGAATTGTATAGTCTGTATCATTGCACTAGAGTCTAGAACTTGCCCGGCATATGAGTTGAAGCGAAATTTTAGGTTTTGCTCGGTTTAAAAAATAATTTTAGGCTTTCTTTAATCTTTTTGAGCTTAATGCTTACCACAAATAAATATTATCCATAATCAACCCTTTTGAGCCTATAAACTTTTATTTGGCAACCACATTACAAGCCTATACCCCTTTATTCTTAATTGTCATTGTTCTGATCCTCTTACCTCTTAAAGCACTTAAATTGTAAAATGAGTGCTAAAAGAAATAAGGAAGGAACTTGGGTGGCTTTTGAGTGGAACCAATGGAAGAAAAAATGGTGCACTTGTATTGTAAGGATTACACCACTAGCAGGAATGGTAGAGAAAAATAAGTTATGGTTGAAAAGAAAGAAAAAAAAATGTAGCAAAGAAAAATAAGCATATCTTGTCCTTGCTAGAGGATATGAATTAAAGTAGTGCTTCAAGAAAGAGAAAATACTTTCGGGGTGATATTGTTTGTGAAATTGCAGTTGGGTTGAAGAAAAATATGCTTAAAGTTAATTTTATGATGTGTTAAAGTGCTTAGGAGGGTTAGTCACTATTCCTAAATTTATCCTACCCGTACTTTAGCCCCCATTACAACCATAAAAAAGTCCTAATTGATTTTAGATCAAGCAAACCTACATTAGTAGAGGTTTACATAATGGGAAAGCCTATGGTATTTTGTGCATGCGTGTGACTTTTTTGTGAGAGTGAGGAATTTCTTTGATTTATCTGAGTCCTTAAAATATATTTGAACATTTGATTCGAGTGCGTGGATTCGACTTACTCTTTTGTTCTTGTTTTGAGGGCACATGATTTCACGAGGAATAAGTGACATTATTAAATTTCTCTATGATATTAAGTGTTCAAGCCATGAATGCATTGTGATACTGAGTCGGTCTGGGAGGCTAGGATTGTTATAAACATGTTGCCTTATGTTGAATAAATTTTTGAAGTATGGCATAAAGTAAAGGAAAGTATGTGTTGAAGGCATATGCTAAAGTTTAATTATCGCTATCAACCATAGTCATAGGTATGGTACACTTCGGTTGTACTAAAAGAAAATAAAGTGCTCTAGGTTAATGTTAATTGGTGGTTGACTCGAGGATGAGCAACGTTTAAGTGTGGGGTGGTGATGTTCGGCCAAAATGCTATGCTTTTAGTACATTACTCGCCCTATATTTTGTTGGTTTAGTGATTAATTATACCACATTTGAGCTAAATTATGTTATTTTATGTGTACGAGCATCAGAAGAAAGAGTCGAATGAAAGTTGCACAAAAAGAGGACAAAAATACAAGAAAAGACCACAAAGAGCATCAAGTACCCAAACCGTGCTACAGACCAAGTAAAGCCAGCTCTATGGCCTGCCTTAGTAAAGCCAGCTCTATAGCCAGCTTGACCACGCTACAAGCCAGGTGTAGCCAGCTCTGTAGCCAGGCTGACCGCCCTATAAGCCTGGCCTCGCGAAATCTATAGCCCGGTAATTAAAAGTCGCGGGTTAAAAGACCCCAACCCGGATTTGGACGGAAGGATTTCGGCCCTAACATATAAATACTCCCCAAACGAGTTGAGGGAAGGGCAAACATTATTGGAGAGGCAAGAAGGCTACGAGAATACTTGGAAGCAACGAATCACAAGAGTTTTCTCTTCCGTTCTTCCTTAATCTGTATTTTAATGCTTTCAATTATTATCATGATTGTTAATATAGCTATGAGTAGCTAAACTTTACTATCTAGGGTTTGATGGAACCTTTTAAAGGATGATTTTTCTATTGCGTTTAATATAATTTTGCCGTTGAATTTTCTCTTCTTGTTCAACTACGTGATTATTTTAGTTGATTGAAGGGCCCTCAATTGACAGTGCCTATTTAGTGTGTAGTTTTTAGAAAAGGGTACAAATTTAGGTAGTTGTTGAACAACATCACTCCTAACGTATGTGAGAAATCAATATGGAGGGTTTAAAGGTGGGATTAGAAAAAACGAAATCTTGGTGCGATCGTAGTGAGCGGTAAACTAGTGCCAACTAGCGTAGTTCGGAAGAATACCTCTAGTAAATTGTGGTAGTTGCTCGGAAGAGAATTATGACACCCGAAGTACTCACGATTGGTAGAGAATACATAAGCGAAATTATAGAAAATGTAGCGGTGAGAATTCCGACAATTGGGAAAATCATAACTCTTGGCCTCCTTAATCTTGTCTCTAACCCTTAGTATCTTTAGTTAATAATTATACTTTAATTAGTTAGAAATAAAATCTCAATATTTATAACTTCGTATTTTGTTCAAACTTGTTTTCTTAGTGATAGGAAACAGTTGTAGCTAAGCCTTAGTTCTATGTGAGATTCGACTCCAGACTTTTAGACCGGATTATATTTGCAGCGACCGCTTATTATTTTTAGGACTAGAATTGGGCGTGATCAGTGATATATAATCAATACTCATCATCCTCAAAATTTACGTATTTTATTTTATGACTCAAAGAAAGACTTTAATATTATAAGTATGTGATTATTTTCAGAAAAATATTACTCATTGATATAGATGTACCCTGAGACTAGTAATCACTAAATATTCACTCGATGAAAAGTTTGTTTTGGCTTCACACGAAAAAACATGTTAGCACAACCAAAGGCGTGAAGACTGAAGCCTCTACTTTTGAATGAGTGATTAGCAAAAATTCAGATAATTTGTGGAGTTGATCATCCCTAGAGGAATATTTGAGTCTATCTATTCCTAAGCTAAATGCTATCTCTCCTTCCATCTTTAGAGAAAAACAAGCTAAGGACCATTATTGCTGATGACGACGAAGTCATTATCTTCGTTCTAATCGATCGTGAGAATAAAAACCTAGGAAAAGATACGAATTTAGAAATTTAAGTTTATACGTTTTGACATCTAGAAAAGGTAACTTACTGGATCCGGATTATTAGATAAATTATTTATGCATATTAAATGAATTTTTTAACACAAATATAAAGTTATGGCAAAGTTATTGAATTTTGTCGAACCACCGTAAATAGAAGGTGAGTTTCGTCACTGCTAGTGACACTATTAATTAATAACGTGTGTACAGTGTACACTGTAGAGAATATATACATCAAAGAAAGAGCATGTGAAACGCAGAAGCCAATTCAACAGCGATATAGAGCTTGTACATTTGCTATTTAAGATACTAGCTAGCTGACATTTGAACTTCTATGTATAATGTAATACACTAGTATTTCCTAATCCTTGGATGTGATCCCCTTAGTTTGGAAAAATCTTGTCCGAATTAAATCAGATACTTTAGTCGTTTGGAATTTTATTTTTGTTAATTCTCTAGATTGCATTTTTGTGTGTTATAAATCCAGAGTCGTCACAGTACTATGAATCGTGTGAGACCTGCTGTGATGTGTATGATAATTAACTATGAAATATACTCTTGTATTATCTTTTAATTAAATCTCGTGGAATCAAAGTTCAAAATTGACACCTAGGGGCATTGAGGTTGAAGCTTCCTACACATAACATTTTGGACGGTGCGTGTACGAACGCAGCACTTGTCTATTTTATGTTACTCCTAAAATGTGTGTGTTTTCCCTTAATTGGCAGAAAGAAAATTAAAGAAAACATTATTGTTGAACTTTTGGTGTTGATCACAAGACATAAAGATGATTTGACTTGTTGCCAACCTTAACCTAGTAAAACTTTACATGTGATATGGTATCATATATGGTCCTCCCAACTCTCAAGATATTGTTGAGAGAGTAACATTTTGCACATCATGGGATTTTAACCAATTTCCTAGAAGGTTAATGCCCGAGTCCCCCCTAGGTGGTCGGTAACTCCTTTCCAAGCTATAATTGTTTTCTCCATCATGGAAAACGTGCTTTTTCTTTATCCTCTTCTTTTAACTTTTTTTATTGTAGAGATTTGCATAGTGAAAGATAAAAGAATATTGCTCTTCCATAGAATGAGTCTACCGGGAAAACTGCGTGGTTGATCGATCGTCATTGTATGACCCAAAATTTAGATCTACGCTTATATAATTTAATTTTATAATAAAGTTGGGTTAATCTTAGTCAATATTAATATCCAGAAGATAGACCAAATACTTTTGTAGTAAGATCCCACGTGTGCTATTTGAGCAGCAATAAATAACAACAATAATGGTATAATCAATGATCCAAAAATATGAAAAATAGCAATTGATAACAATAAATGACGCCATTTAAGTAAATAAATGGATGTGGGTCACCCGAAAAGGGTGACAAGGATAGATAATGATAAACCTTTGAATTTTTGGATCCTCTTTGGATCGTGGGAGAAATGATAGATAAAGATCTGAGAAAAAGGTGAATTTTGTATGCGTATGATAAAGTAAGAATCTTCAGAAAATTTTAATGTATTATTTTTTACAATGAGTGTCCAATCCTCTCTATAACTATATATCTTTCTATTTATAAGGGTACATGAGCCACAAAACCCTAAATAGTATAACTGCGAGGAATATTCACTGGAATATTCTCTGGGGAACCATCCAACACAGAACTAGCCGTTACTACTCTAATAGAAGGAATACTCGTCCTCCATTAAGCCATCTCGACCTCAACAACGACATGTTGTTTTCTCATGACATCGCCTTTTTAAAGCCAAATCATTATATCCTGTTGATGACACGTGCCAGCCTTCGATAGCTTTCTTAATGTCGACTTGATCCACATATAATTATGGTAATTTTTAGTCCATACAGTTAGTCCCCTCGCTTGTTGAGGTCATCCCCGTGGACGAGTTCAATGAGTGGATAACATCGGTCGTGATCGTTGTGAAAACAGGTGACGTGGCGCTTTGCGGACCGCATATCTCAAATATTAAATTTCTCAGGTGATTTAATGGAACCATACTGTCAAAGAGAAGATGTGATGGCATGACATCATTCCTCATGCATCATCGATTCCTGACGCGTCGCATCGATTCACGCGCGGCCCCTTATTGGCTCTGATATTCCGATTCTAATGACAATTATGATGAACTGTTACGGGTTCAGTGCCCTTTTCTCTATAAAAGGGGGTGGCTTCACCAGAATTCAAACTTTACATTCTCTAAACTTCTCCTTTGAATTTCCTTCTTTTGCTTCATAACAGTTCTTCATATTTCCAACTTTGCTCTCTTCACTTTTCTCAGCTTCCATAAATATGTCAAATTTTTCCTCTGATGTACATAAGGAGAACCATTCCATTCCCTTGGCTGTTGTTTTTCCTGTTCACGTGGAAGACACCGTCGCCGCCACTGAGGAGGAGGCTCTCCCTTCAGTGGAGGAAATCATCCCCCGTTATCCTAATGCCAAACCTAACCTCCAACAACCGCCGGAAGTGATAACCGAGAAATTCCAATTCACGATGACGGCCAGGCGCTTGGCTGAGTTTAAAACCAAATTTGGCCTTGCCGACCACATAGAGCTAGTTCTCGCTGGTAGTGACAAAATACACATTCATCGTCCTTGGTATTGTGCTCTCTATGCCTACCCATTCGCCATCGGTTATTCGTTCCCCCTCATTCCGCCGGTTGAGGAATTTTGTCGCCATTACAACATTTGCCCTGCTCAGCTCACCCCTATGTTTATAAAGTGATTAATATGCCATCGAAGTTTGCCGAATTGGCCGAGGTCGAGGTCATGATGCATCACTGGTGCATGTTTTTGCACCCTATTTTTATCGAGGAACGATGTTGAATCTTCGACACCATGGGGGCAAATGTTTAGTTGTGGAAATGGACGATAAAGGTAGACGGTAGTTTTGGCTTGATTATTTCTTTGTCAAGGACAAGGCCGTCATAGATGATGTTACTGGTTTCCCCGAGGCCTGGAACCGTACTAGTAAATATTAGTGTTTTTGCTTTTACCCTTTCAAATATTTTGTTCATCCCGAGCTGGTCAAGTAATCCTTCCTTTTCTGTAGCCACTGGTCAACCTCTTCCATTGGTGATGTATCTCATCGATTAGGTCAGGAAGGTTCTCCCCTGCAACGTGGGGATCGGTGATTGGCTGAGCTTCTTTTAGAAGTTCAAACCGATCCTTCCTTCGATAGGTGATTTCCTTTTTCTGGTCGTTATCGTACTCGTATTGGTTTACGTCGTCGTGCTTACTTTTTGTGTTTTCTCAAGGTTCCATCAGGGAGGATACAAGAAGTAACATGGTGCATGTGCCCTCGTTTAGGAGGAGAAGGTTAGCTACGCTTTCCGCCTCCGCCCCCATCTCAGCTGTTGCGCTCGCTCCTCCCTCGTTTTCACTCATCGACGAAGATGATGAGGTCTTTCCACGCCGTCTGTGGGGATTTTTTCAGCCAACTTTTTAGTTTCTATTAGATCCATAACTCACATGACTTGTTAATCTAACGAACCACAAGGTTTATTTTTTTTCTCTCTGCGAGAAAAAGCCTCCATGGCAAGTAACCAAGGTAACAGAACAAAGGCAACAAATAATGTTTCCCTCAACCTCATGAGTGCCGTCAACGAAGGCTATGCCACCCATGATGAGTAGGTAACCCCCAAGGCCTCCCCCAGATGAGTGAGGTCGTCTGCACCTTTCTGAAACACAACAAAACCAAACGGGAAAGGGGCCTCCGCATCCACAGGAGAAGGGGAGCCACCCGCTATGAAAAAGCTCCTCGAAGAATGGCTAATAGACACTCCAGTCAGTGTGCTCAGTAAGCAGGCCCCAAACATGACTACATAAACCACAAGAGTCCATGCAGCACAACGTAGGAAAGAACATGACGACCACCCGAGCCCTCCGACTTCAGGTAAAACTTACACTATTACTGATAGTGCATGTGACAGTGTCCTCGCCGGCATGCTGAAAAGAATGGAAGAAATGGAAAGCGAGAACATGGCACTCATGGACCAAATGAAAGAGCACGAGGAACAGGTAGACAAACTACCAGGCAGGTTTGTGGAATAGCCGTACAGGGAAGAAGCGGCTCCACACGCTATACCAAAAACCTTCAAGATGTCCACATATCTCAAAATTTACGATGGGTTGACCGATCCTGAAGACCATGTAACTCACTACGTCACTGCCATGAAAGGCAACGACCTCACCAAAGAGCAGATGTCCTCCCTCTTAGTGAAACAATTCGGTGAAACTTAACGAGCGCAAAACACAACACAAAATTGATGCTTGCTAGCCAAAGATAGTATAGTTTAATTATCGTATCCACATAGATTGGATTTAAACAAATTTTTAGTAATTTCTGGTTTAGCTGCTATACAGGATGATCAAAATTTGGATTGATTATGAACTACGATTAACTACTAAAGTAAAGCAATTGACAGTTTACCGCAAAGAACTAGAGATTAGCAGAGTTGGTTTCTTATCAATGTGAGGAATAACGGTTTGACAGGACAGGTGCAAGATAGCTATTTGAGATTTAACTCTAGTTTAATTTACTCTAATGTTCTAATGATTCTCACGAATTCACTCGATGATTAGTTCAAACGTATAGTCAAGACTCCTCTCTCGATTCAATCTTAATTCTACGAGGTGAACTAATATAAGCACTATGAAAGTATGCATGCATGCGTTAATGGATTAATCTTTAGAAAAACGTCTCTCAAATATTCTCCTAACATGATTTAGTCAACAATTCAACAAGCTCTTTCGATTACTTAAGAGAATCGATGAATTAAATCAAATAAAATAATTCAAAGATAATCACCAAAATATTCCTCTTTCGATTAAATAGACCGGTGAATAAAGTTGCAACAATTCGAAGCTCCATAAATGAATTCAAGCAAAGAACTAGAGTTAAAATACACAAATATTTATCAAAACACCATATCCGTCAAACCCTAAGGGAAACTACTCCATAATCATAGAGAAAGTCATCACAAATATAATTAAAGAATAAGAAAACATAAATCTAACGTAACAATCCAAATTCCCGTATTGAATTAATAGAAAGATGATGAAATCCTGTGTCTTGTAGCCTCAAATGCTCTCCCAAAGCTTCCAAGGTCAAAAGTCCTCTAAAATATGTGTTTTTTATGTATTTATAATATGTAGCAACGGGCCCAGATGAAACTATCCTTTCCAAACCGAAGTGGAAAAAGTTGAGCGAGAAAATACACTACCGCGGCGCACCGGGCGGCACACCATGCGCCGCATTAGTGGGAAAGTTCAGAGGCCTATTATTTTTACTCTGCAGAAATTTTGCACTAGCGCCCCATTACGCATGGCGCGGCGCTGTAGTGCAACTTTCTCAGAGTAATTTTGTTTTCTCACTTTTTGACATCCAGACTTAATTCTCGACCCTGGAACATGATCCCGGCTTAATGTTTTGGGCTTTTACTCAGCCTTCAAAGCTCCAACTTGTTCAAATTAGCTCCAAATTATATTAATAGATCGGAATCATGTCCTGCAAGGCATAAAACGTGTAATAAGCACAAATCACCATTATTTAAGCTTAACCACAAGTAAAATGCAGTGATTAGAGTAAAAACTATGATTAAAATACGGGTTTCTAACCTACCATCAATACCCCACACTTAAACCATTGCTCGTCCTCGTGTAATCAAACTGTATTTCACATAGAGACTACCTTCTTATCAGAAAACTTCCCAAACGCATCATGCCGAGAATATTTAAAGCAGACTAAGCACCATATCATAACAACCTAGCCACAAGACTCGACTCAAAAACACCACGTATTTTTCAAAAATTCACTTACATACTCTAACACAGAGGCCAAAGAAATTACCTTTCCTTCGCAAATCATGTGCCCTCACACCAAAGATAGATAGTCGTTCTACACACAATAAAATTCAAGAACAAATAGGTAATCAAGATAGAAAGAATTAAATCACTCTCAGAAATAAACTTTATGCGCCATAGAGAATGTACCATAGGCTTGCCTGTAGTATAATACTCTACTAATTGAGCTCATTCAGTCAAGGATCAAGTAGGACTTTATTTTGGTTGTAATGTAGGTTGCGAGACGGTTAGGATACAATTTGGATAATAGTGGCTACACCTCCCTAAGCACTTTAATACATATAATTTCACAACCTCAAACCCCACACTTATGTTGAACCAAACCCCAACCTTCAAAACATCATAACATCAAGCTCCCAATTTCTTTAAGCACAAGCAAAATGAGAACCTACCACTATCAAGGAATTAATATTGTTTTTTTTCTTTTTTTTAATACATATACAAACTCTTTTTTTTCTTTTCTTTTTTTCAATTCCTTAGTAGTGGCTCTAACGATTTTCAAACAGTGCACCTTTCTCCATTTTTTCTAGCTTCACTCGAAAACCCAACCATACATCTACTTAGCTCGTAACAAGCTTATAACAGGTTTAAGTGCTCACGAGAGGTAAATGTTCAAATAGGTGGTCAAATCAAATAATAGGGGTCAGGCTTGTAGTGTGGTTGCCAAAGAAATAGGATTACAGGCTCAAAGGGGCTAACTACGATGCACATTAATTAGGAGGATAAAAGCATATATCTGGCTCACAAAGAAACACCTCTATCACTTCCAAGACTGAACAAAAGTACTATTTTGCTTTGCAAACACACAGGTCAAGTTCTAGACATCAAATTCAATGCACAGAATATCAACAATAACCTCACACACATTGGCACATGACTCACTCAGGACCGGATCTATCCCGACTCTTTAAGAAAAGCAGTTAAGCAAGGTCAAAATCAAACAATTTAAGTCACTACAATACATTAGTCAAGAACTAAGCCTAGACATCACAACTAAAGCACTCACTATTCTCAAGGCACAATAAAGTTAAGAGAAGTTACCTCCATTTAATACCATAGCACATGACCTCTCTATTCCTAATAAAAGAAAAACTAACTACACTCGGTTCAAGCAAAAACCCGTGGAAAAGAACCATGACACAAAGAGAAATCAAGGAAAAATTGTTACATTACCTAAGAAAATAAAATAAAAATAAAAGACACCTTTTTTTTCTTCTTCGACTTTAATTCCTCAGGAAGATAGTCGAGGAAATCCATCGTTGGAAAAAGTCAAAATTTTTCCAAAATAATCAAAAGAAACAAAAACAAATACACATGTACATATTTACATCATCCCCCACCCCACACTTTAAATTGTAGCATGTCCCTATGACACATAAATAAAAAGCAAGAGGTAAAGGAAACTTTCCAAATTCATCTAGTCGGGGTCTGAATCGAAGTTAGGATCACCGTTATACGTCCGACTCAGTGCATACATTCATGCTGAGAGCTTCTTTTCGTCCTTCTTTGGGTACACCCCACACTTATCAGTTTTACTCTCTCCAATTTGCTCCTTTAGAGCCCCCATTGCTCCTTTCATCTTGAAGATCACCCTTTCTTCCCCCACTTTGAGCATGAGCTGCCTTTCTTGAATGTCTAGAATTGCTCTGCCAGTAGCCAAGAAGGGTCTTCCAAAAATCAGAGGGACCTCCCTATTTTTCTCCATGTTCACCACAATAAAGTCCATAGGGAACATAAATTTGTCCACCCAAACTAGCACATCATCCACTATTCCTTCAAGTATGATTGTGGTTTGATCTGCTAGCTGAAAGGACACAGGTATCAACTTGACTTCTCTAATCTCTCCCTCTGATTTCTGAAACTAGACAAGGGCATAAGATTAATAGAAGCACCTGAATCACACAAAGATTTTTTTAAAATTTAGTACTTCCTAAAGATCAAGGTATTGTAAAACTCCCTGGATCTCTACACTTTTGAGGGAGCTTGTTTTGCAGAATGGCACTACAATGCTCTGTGAGCTTGACAACCGGTGTCTCTTCCACTTTCTATTTTTTGGACAATATCTCCTTCAAACATTTAGCATAAGATGGCATCTGTGATAGCACCTCTGTGAAAGGTATATTCACATGCACCTGCTTGAGCACTTCTAAAAGCGTCCAAATTATTTGTCCAGCTTCTCTCTTCTCAGCTTCTGCGAGAAAGATGGAGCATGCATATATTTACTTTCTTCAGTCTCCTCATTTATTGAATTCTCATCTTTCTTCTTCTTCTGAGCTCTAGTCTTCCCCTTCTTCTTCAGACCATCATCCACCATCCATGCACCTTCTTGAATGTTGTCATTTTTCTGCTCTTCCACAATCTCCAACTGTCTTTCAATCGGCTCATCCTTTTATTTTGCCCTAGGATCCTCCATTATATGCCCACTCCTCAATGATACTGCATTTATATTCTCTTTTGGATTTTTTCAGTATCAGCAAAGAGAGTTCCTGGAACCCTCTCAGATAATAGATTAGCTAGTTGCCTCACCTGTCTTTCCAACTTTCGAAAGGTCGTGCCTAGTTCTCTGATAGCTGAGCCATGGGTTTCAAGCCTCTCATATGTCTTAACAATAAAGGACTTCATCAGATCTTCCATGATTGACTAATAAGACTGTGGATGATGATATTGTTGCCTCTGCTGATTTTAAAAACCTGGAGCTCCCTGCCCCTGGGGTCTGGAGTTATTTTGCAGCCATGCGTTTGCACTACCACTTGGTGAACTCCAAGAAAAACCTGGGTGCCTCTGCCTCAAATTGTTAAAATTGTTTCCACTTTGGAAGTTTCCACTATCAACGCTCCCCATAATATTTACTACTTCAGCTGAAACTTGACACTCGTGTGTAGGGTGTCCCATTCCACAAAAGTCACATGCTTCTTGCAGCTCACTCTGTACCTTGGCCAATGTTAACTTTCTTATGTCTCTGGCCATGGTGTCTAGCTATGTTTACATTGATATGTTAGAGTCTACCGGGTGCACCTTAGTTGATTTTCTTCTATGGTTATCATCTACAGGCCATCGATTTGCATCTTCGGATAATTCATTTAGGATTGCAACAATCTCCTGAGGAGTTTTCTTCATAAGAGGACCTCCAACTACGTTATTTACCATCCTCCTGCCAGAGGGTGTCGGACCATCCTAGAAATCTTGGACTTGCATCCACAAGTCTACCCCATGATACTAACATCTTCTCACAATATCCTTAAATCCCTCCTAAGCTTCAAACACCATTTCTATCTCTTTCTGCTCGAGGTTGTGGATCTCTCATCGAAATTTTCCTGTTTTTGCAGCTGAAAATATTTTTCAAGGAACTTCCTTGTTATGTATTTCCAAGTTTGAATTGACCCAGTCGGCAAACNCCCTCCTAAGCTTCAAACACCATTTCTATCTCTTTCTGCTCGAGGTTGTGGATCTCTCATCGAATTTTTCCTGTTTTTGCAGCTGAAAAATATTTTTCAAGGAACTTCCTTGTTATGTATTTCCAAGTTTGAATTGACCCAGTCGGCAAAATCTGAAACCAATGCTTAGCATCTTCCCTCAGTGAAAAAGGAAATGTCCTTAAGTAGATATCATATTTCGATACTCCGTTGTGCTGGAAGGTATTCATAATCTCATCAAAATCCATCAAATGAGCATATGGATCTTCATTGGGTTTTTCACGGAAGAAAAACTTGTTCTGAATGGTCTGAAGTAGTCCTTGCTTGATCTCAAAAATATAGGTTGCGATCGGAAGGGGTCACACACTAGGTACTACTTGGTTGTAGATTGGCATGGCGTAGTCTCACAACGATCGTCCAGTCCAGGGCATATTATTTTTAAATTCGTCTTCACCCAGAGGTCAGTTCAGGTTGAATATTCGTTCTCTATTCCCGTCAACTGTTTCATCAGCTCTGAGAGCTACTTCAGCAGTTGCCCGTGCGACTGCTTCCTGTTGGGCTGCTTCCCGTGCAGCCAAATCAACTATCTCCTCACCGTTCTTAGCCATGTTCTCTTAGGTTGAAGATTTCCCCATGAATTTTCCTGTGAGTTCTTTCTCTTTTCTCAACTGTCGCAGACACTTTTCCACCTCTGGATCGTATGGAATCACTTCCTTAGAAGAAGATCGAATCTTACACAAAAGATCTTAACATGTTGCCTGCACATGGAAGAGAAAACCCATGAAGAATAAGAAATAATTGGTTCCTGAATTAGCACCAAAAACTAATTTGAACACTATTGATTGCAAATCGAACATAAAACACAACACGAAATTGATGCTCGCTAGCCAAAGATAGTATAGTTTAATTATCGTCTCCACAATGACTGGAGTAAAACAATGCTATAGGAATTTCTGGTATAACTGCTATTCAGGATGATAAAAACTTGATTTGGATTGATTACGAACTATAATTAAATACTAAAGTAAAGCAATTGACAATTTACTTCAAAAAACTAGAGATTAGGAGAGTTGGTTTCTTATCAATGTGAGTAATAATGGTTTGACAGGATAGGTGCAAGATATCTATTTGGGATTTAACTCTAGTTTAATTCACTCTATTGTTCAAATGATTCTCATGAATTCACTCGATGATTAGTTCAAACGTGTAGTCAAGACTCCTCTCTCGATTCAATCTTAACTCTACGAGGTGAACTAATATAAGCACTATGAAAGTATGCAAGCATGCGTTAATGGATTAGGTCTTAGAAAAATGTCTCTCAAATATTCTTCTAACTTGATTTAATCAACAATTAAACAAGCTCTTTCGATTACTTAAGAGAATCGATGAATTAAATCAAACAAAATAATTCAAAGATAATCACAAAAATATTCCTCTTTCGATTAAATAAACCGGTGAATAAAGTTACAATAATTTGAAGCTCCATAAATGAATTCAAGCAAAGAACTAGAGTTTAAATCCATAAATATTTATCTAAACACCATATCCGTCAAACCCTAAGGGAAACTACTCCATAATTATGGAGGAAGTCATAACAAATATAATTAAAGAATAATAAAACATCAATCTAACGTTACAATCCAAACTTCCGTATTGAATTGATAGAAAGATGATGAAATTCATTGTCTTGTAACCTCCAATGCTCTCCCAAAGCTTCAAAGGTCAAAAGTCCTCTAAAATTTGTGTCTTTGATGTATTTATACTATGTAGGAACGGTCCCGGATGAAACTATCCTTTCCAGGCCGAAGTGGAAAAAGTTGAGCAAAAAATACACTATCACGGCGCACCGGGCGACACACCATACGCCGCATTAGTGGGAAAGTTCAGAGGCCTATTATTTTCACTCTGCAGAAATTTTGCACTAGCGTCCCGCTCCACGCTACGCATGGTGCGGAGCAGTAGTAGAACTTTCTTAGAGTAATTTTGTTTTCTCACTTTTTGACATCCAGACTTGATCCTGGACCCCCGAACGTTATCTCGACTTAATTTCTTGGGCTTTTACTAAGGATTAAAAGTTCTAACTTGTTCAAATTAGTTCCAAATTATCTTAATAGCTCGGAATCATTTCCTGCAAGGCATAAAATACGTAATAAGTGTAAATCACTATTATTTAAGCTCAACCACCAGTAAAATGCAGTGATTAGAGTGCAAACTATGACTAAAATATGGGTTTCTAGCCTACCATCAAAACTCTCACTGGAGGGGCATTAACGTACAGCTGCCCGCTTATTCCATAAAAATATTTGAAGAGATGGCCGATATGTACGTAACAACATGTCGGGGCCAAGAAAGTTGAAATAAGGGTGAACGATATCTTCGCCATCAAACAATCCCAGGAGAAGGATTGAGGGACTTCCTCGCCCGATTCAACAGGGTGAGGATGACCTTGCCAAACATCTCCGAAGGGATGGCAGTGTGACGAGCACAAAACATAATACTAATTTGATGCTAGCTAGCCAAAGATAGTATAGTTAAATTATCGTCTCCACATGGATTGAATTTAAACAATGCTCTAGTAATTTCTGGTGTAACTATTATTCAGTATGATCAAAACTTTATTTGGAATATGATTAACTACTAAAGTAAAGCAATTGACAATTGACTGAAGAGAACTAGAGGTTAGAAGAGTTGGCTTTTTATCAATGTGAGAAAAAGGGTTTTGACATGATAGGTGCAAGGTTTTTATTCTGTATATGATACTGTTATATTTTACTCTTGAGGTTCTATCGATTCTCATGAATTCAATAGATGATTAGCTTATACTTTCGATTCGGACTACTCTCTCGATTAAATCCAATTCTTTCAAATAAACTAATGTGAGGTGCGGTGAAACTTGCAAGATCTATTGGTAGGACTGATCTAAGAGAAACTTCTCGCGAATATTTCTCAATCTTAATTTAAACAGTAACTCAAGAAGCTCTCTCGATTACTTCAAAGAATAACCAAAATAAACTAAGGCATGCACTGCAATGATATTCAATAAGATGTTCCTCTTTAGATTAAAACTATAAAGAATAAAATCACAACTATATTAAAACTCCTCCAATAAATTCAACAATTAAACAGTAGTCAAATCCATAAACAACAACCACGTCACCAAATCATGTCGTAAACTACTCCATAATAATGGAGGAAGTCATCACAAATATAATTAAAGAGTGCGAAAGCATCAATCTAACATTACAATCCAAACTCCCGTATTGAATTGACGGAAAAAATGATAAAATCCCGTGTCTTGTAGCCTCAAATGCTCTCTAAAAGCTTCCAAGGTCAAAAGTCCTCTAAAATTCGTATTTTTGATGTATTTATACCATGTAGGAAAGGGTCCAGACAAAACTATCCTTTCCAAGCCGAAGTAGGAGAAATACTCAGTAAAGTTTGCGCATGCGCGGTGCACGGCGCGCCGCCCCACGCGGTGTGCCTGTGGAGAATTTTAGAGAGTTGATTTTTACACTCTGCAGGAATTTTGCACTAGTGCCCCGCAGTGCATGGCGCGGCGCGGTAGTGCATTTTTCTCAGAGTAATCTCTTTTTCTCACTTTTTTGACATCCTGACTTGGTCCTCGACCCCCAGAACGTGATCACAACTTAATTTCTTGGGCTTCTACTCAAACTTCAAAGCTCCAAATCATCCATTATATCTCCAAACTCGCTTCTTCACTCGAAATCACATCCTACACAATATAACACATAATAAGTACAAAGTACTAACAATTAGGCTCAAATACAATTAAAGTGTATCAATTAGAGTGTAAAATGTCGCTATAACACGAGTTCCTTTTCTACTATCATAGTGGTTGATTTTTAGAATGGGCTGAGCAGAGAGGGTTCGAGGGCAACCAGAAAACTACCGAGTCGACTAATGAAATACCCACCGGCCACTTGGGACAAAATATGTAATGCCTACTATGCATAGGTCAGAGCAGACGACAATGACCTCAATGGACCAACTTGACGACTCACCTCGGTACAAACCGAGCCCAAGAAGGAGCGCAGGGATAATACAGCCCGTATCGTGGCCAGGCAGGGAACGACACCAACCCTATATTAGGACACTTGTTCCTTACTTTTGCTATGAAGACGGCCCATCTAGGCCGAGATCAGGCACTCACAGGAATGGTCGAGGTATGACTCCCTTACTATCTGCTCACAACTTTTGTGTGTCCCCTACAAAGGTGGTCTACGCTATTGAGAAACTCAAAACAAAGGTAAAATGGCCACCAAAGATGAGATCCGACCCAAGCACCAAGAAACCTGACGCCCTCTGTGAGTTTCACCAAGAACATGGACACAAAATAGAAGATTGCATCGCCCTAAGACGAAAAGTAGAAAACTTGCTGCAGCAAGGGCATCTCAAAGAAATACTCAGCGAAAAAGGCAGTAACACCTTAGCGAGGGGTCGAGAACGTCCAGGCCCACCAAAGTTGCCTTCGCCAGCTTGCACAATTAACATGATCATTGGTGGAAACGACGACGCCTCAATCAACAAAATCAAATTCACAGCCACCCACAAGCTCAAAAGATTGATCACCCATGAACAGTATGACGGACTCGGAGAAAGTAACATCTTCAATGAGTCAGATGTCGGCGATTTGACTTTCCCTCACAATGATGCACTAGTCATTACTTTACGAATTTTAGATATCGATATTAAGCGAATTATGGTAGATGACAGAAGCGGGGCATGCATCATCCATCCACGAGTCCTCGCACAGATGAGAATCGAGGATAAGATAGTGACGCGCTACATTACGCTAACCAGTTTTAATAATGTAGTTGAATGGACTACGGGAGAAATTACACTCCTTTGCTCATCGGAGAGGTGACTCTAGAGACAATATTCCATATCATGGACCAGGGTACTGCATACTCCATCGTGGGACGACCATGGATACACCCTATGAGAGTCGTCCCCTCCAGCTTATACCAATTTATCAAATTCCCAACGCCTTGGGGAATATTCAGCATACGAGGGGAACAACGTACGTCTCGGGAATGCTACCAAATCATTATGGACGACACAAAAACTCAACAAAATAAAGATAAGGAAAAAGAAGCATAGCAATCAGTAGGGTCGAGGTCGCCACAGGTCGAAGCCAAAGAAGTCATTATGGATTCAGAAATGATCAAAGCCGCAGGGTCAACCATAGAAGACCTCGACCCCGACCAGCTAGATCAAAGCGATCTCAGCAAAAAGGCCTATATTGGCTACAAACTCCGAGATCTAGGTAAATTAAGTTAATTCTTAGTAACGAATCCAGATTTATTTGCCTTTAGCCATGCAGATATGCCAGGCATCCCCAAGGAAATCGTCAGGCATAGCTAAATGTCGACCCCTTTTACCCTCCAGTAAGACATGTCCGATGAACGTTCAATCCCACAATCAATGAGGCCATCTAGGAAGAAGTAGAGCAGTTATTGGCCAAAGGCTCTATCAGGGGGTCGAAGTACCCCAAATGGATTGCCAATGTGGTGATGGTTAACAAGAAAACGGGAACTGGAGGATATGTGTGGACTTCACACACTTGAACAAAGCATGCCCAAATGATTCATTCTTGTCGCCACACATCGTCCAATGCATCGAGGCAATAGTAGGACACGAGCTGTTAAGCTTTCTGGATGCCTACTTAGTTTACAACCAAATAATCATGGAGGAAGAAGACCAATAAGACCACGTTCAGCAACCACAGGGGAACATATTGTTATAGAGTCATGTCTTTCAGGTTGAAGAACGCAGGGGCTACCTATCAAAGGCCGATCACAAAAGTGTTTAAGGATCAACTGGGCAAAACCATGGAGGTATATATCGACGACATATTGGTCAAGTCCGTAAAGGCAGAGGATCATATCGACCACCTAAAGAAAGCCTTCTACTTACTAAGAAAGTACGGAATGAAACTAAATCCCGAGAAATGCACGTTTAGTATAGCTTCAGGGAAATATTTGGGCTTCTTGGTATCACAACGAGGAATTGAGGTCAACCTAGATGGATGCCCGAGTGTGTATAAGCATTACAAGAACTGACGGAGTACTTGTCGTCACCACCCTTGCTCTCAAAGCCCGAGCCTGGGGAGCGCCTCCTAATTTACCTCGCCGTCTCGGAAGTAGCAGTAAGTGCGGTCCTAGTTTGAGAAAACAAAGCTTGTCGATGCCGAGACGAGGTACACTCACCTCAAGAAACTGACCTTGGCCCTGGTCGAAGCTTCACAAAAGCTCAGACCATACTTCCAGTGCCATCAGATCTCGGTCGTCGCCACTTTCCCTATAAGAAGCATATTGCACAAACCCGAGCTGTCGGGGAGGCTGGCCAAGTGGGCCATTGAATTAAGCGAGCACGACATTGCTTATCAGCCTCGCACAATAATAAAGTCTCAAGTGCTCGCCAACTTCGTCCCTGACTTTAGAGCAAAAGTAATGCATAAGGATGAAAAAGAAGCCGCTCAAGCTTCTCTTCAAACATAGGACTTCTGGGTCCTATACACTGATGGCGCGTCCAATGCCTGTAGATTCGGACTGGGACTCATGCTCGAGGTTGCCAGCGACGAAATAATTCATCAATTCATAAGGTGCCTAGATATGACTGACAACGAGGTCATATATGAGGGTGTAATTGTAGGATTAAGACTAGCACTCAAGTATGGGGCGAAACGATTGAAGCTCAGTTGTGATTCTCAGCTCATAGTCAACCAAGTTACTGGGACTTTCCAAATCAAAGAGTAGAAGCTGCAGAAATATCAGACGGAGATCTGCAGATTGCTGCCCAATTTTGACGAATGCCAACTCGACCAAATCCCACGAACCCAGAACGTCGAAGCATATGGCCTCGCCAAATTGGCCGCCTCCACCAAAAGCATAACGACCGAGGACAAAAGTGTAGTTCAACTCCTCAGCTCGGCATTAGACCACATTGAGGTAAGATCTGTAAATTTAACTTGAGACTGGCACAATTGTATTATTAACTATTTGTAGGACGACGCCCTCCCAAGCGACAAAAAGAAGCTAAAAAGCTAAGAATGCAAGCCGCTAGATACAACCTCCTTCATAACGACTTGTATAAAAGAACGTACGGCGACCCCTTGGCAATATGCTTTGACCCAAACCAAACCCAATGCGTTCTTGAGGAAATCCACGAAGGTCATTGCGATGCTCTTTCCGGTGATCGAGCACTTATCAGGTGCATCATACAGGCCGGGTATTACTGGCCTACCATGAAAACAAATGCCTCAGAATTTGTAAACAAATGCGAGCAGAGTCATTAATATGCCCCAATAATCAACCGAGCAAGGGAACACCTCCACTCTGTCACCTCCCCATGGCCATTTATTAAATGGGGAATGGACATCGTGGGACCGCTTCCGCTAGGGAGAGGTAACATAAAATTCCTTATAGTTTTGACTAACTATTTCTCTATATGGCTGGAAGCAGGAGCATTCTCCCAAGTTTGTGAGCAATAATCGCCTTCAAATGGAAAAACATCGTCTGTCGATTTGCAGTACCCAAAGTGATAAGCTGTGACAACGGGGCCCAGTTCACGGGGAGAAAAACCATCGAGTTCTTCGAGAAGTGGAACATTAAAAGGATAATTTCAACTCCTTACCACCCAGCTGGCAACGGACGAGCAAAATCCCCCAACAAGTCTATCTTAAACATCATGAAGAAGAAACTCGAAGAGGCCAAGGGACTATGGTCGGAAATACTCCCATAAGTATTATGGGCACACATAACTACCCTGCAGATGAGTACAAAAGGGACGCCTTATTCGCTAGTCTACGGAATGGAAGAAGTTACACCAGTCAAAGTCGGAAAACCCAGCCTGAGTTACTCCCATGAAAGTGGTACCAGCAATGACAAGAATAGCAGACAAGATCTCGACGAGGTCGAAGAGCGACGAGACATGGCATATATAAGGATGGTCGCTCATAAACAACAAGCAGAACACTACTACAACAAAAATGCAAAGGTTCAATTGCTCAAGATCGGGGAATACTTGCTCAAAGCCAAGACCCAAGCAAACAGGGACCCACGAGAAGGCAAGTTAGGAACCAACTGGGACGAACCATATAAAATTACAGGCAAAGAAGATAAGGGTTCGTTCCAATGGGAACTATAGAAGGGAAGCTCCTATCAAACAATTGGAATATCAGCCATCTCAAGTCGTACTCTTTTTGACCTCACTTGAGTTTTGTCCCAATAAGGTTTTCTCAAGGAGATTTTTAACGAGGTGACGAGTGGGACTCTTCAATTTGGAGTACACGAGAGTAGACATATTTTTCATTGCCCGACTCCTCAAGAATCTCGTAGTCGAAAAATGAAGAGACTAGATATACTGGGATTGGAACGCCGACCAACACCCGAAACTTGTAATTTGCTCCAAAAGCCACTTAAGGGTGAAATGATGTAATTGAAACACTAATGTTGAAATAATAAAGATGCATGTCTGATCGAAATTGATGAAGTTGTTCCGGTTCTATCCCAAATTCCATAGCAACATCAGGAGTGACATATGAGAAGTTGTTGTTTGTGAGCCTTCAACTAGTTTTGGATTGAGTGTAGTAGTAATACACCTATCGGTGCTTGGCAACGACTTAATCAGAGGTACGTTCGACCAATTCAAACAACACCTATATGCTGAGAACACCTATCGGCCCTCGACCACAACTTAATCAGAGGTACATTCGACTAGTTCAAACAATACCTATCGGCCCTCGACCATGACTTAATCATAGGTACGTTCGACCAATTCGAACAACACCTATTAGCCATCGGCCACGACTTAATCAAAGGTATGTTCGACCAGCTTGAACAATGCCTATTGGCCCTTAGCCATGACGTAACTTAAGGGTATGTTACATCAGATTGTAAAACACCTATCGACCCCTGGCCACATCTCAACTAAGAGGCACATTCAACTGATTCGAATAAAGATCGATACAGCCCACGACTACTCAACCACATGGCTATCGCAACCTAGAGGATAATAACGAATAAAGGAAGTACATAAGCAAAATGCACAAGTACATAAACAAAACACCCAAAGATAAGAAAGGTGCATATAAAACACAAACTAACTTTGATATTTAGATAAAGAGTCTTTACAAAGGCGCTCGAATACGCCAACAAATATACAAGAAGTTAAACAGAAACAAAGGAAGAATATCTAGTGGCCATCACCACCCTGCTCTCCGACATCCTCTCCATCCTCGCCTAGACCATAAGCGGAGTCATGCCAAGCATTATCCACAAGGTGATCCACATCCCCTTCATCATCTTCCTTGGAATCAGGCTGAGGTGTGGCGGTGTCCTAGTCACAGGCAAGCCGGGACTCACATGCCTTAACTGGAGCCTCTTCGAGGGCTGTCTTGGAGATAGAGTCCATTTGTTCAATTCATATATCACGTCCAACCGAGCATCATCATGGATCCAGTCCTCGTATCTCTCCCGTGGAATGTCAGGAAACTTAGAGGCGTGAGACGTAAAGGGCCGATTGAGCAATCAAGCATTTATGACCTCAAGAATAGCAACTCGCTCGAGCAGCTCGGAGTTCCCCTTACCCAACTCTCCAATCCTCTCCTCGAGCATGGCTTCTTTAGCTTCCGCCGCTGATTGAATGTTATCTCGTTTAGAACAGAGAGTCTTGTTCGCCAACTCTAAAATGTCAACCTTCCTCCTAGCATCCAGTCGGGAGGACTCCTCCTGCTCGAACATTTGTTACTTCTCGGCGACTTCCCCCTTGAGAGCGTCCATTTGAAATTGGCACCCGTCCAACTGACTTTCCAGTTGGACCACCTAACTCTGGAGGTCGCTGCAATGGGCCTCCATGCCCTTGCTAAGCTCGAGCTACTCCTATTTTCTCTTTAACTCTCCCTCGAGAAAGCTAAACCTCTCCACGACTGCCATCAGCTCCACATATTGTTTCTTTAACTGCTCCCTCGCAGCCGATACGTCGCCCTCCTTGCAAAGCCGCCTCTAGGCATCCCGGTACATTCTGCAGAACTCGTGGTACTTTCACTTCAGCCTCTGATAAATCTATTTATGTTTCTTCTCCCTCCGCACACTTTCAATCTCTAGAATAATAGTCTACAAATCAAGGAAAAGTAAAAGTTAGAGCCCAGAAGCAAGTCAAAGCAAAGAAAAAGGAACGAGAAACAACTACACTTACCTTGAGGCCGAGGCTGGCAGTGCTCTTTGACAAGGTATCATCAGTCAGTTCCCTGAGAGTCACTCGCTCGGCTTCAAATCAGAGAAAACCAAGAGCGTTGACCACATCCTTGGTATTCTTCAGCAGATCATGATCCCTAAAAATTGTTATAGTCCTCGAACCCCCCTTCATCCTCACCTCGATCTGGGTAGTCTGCTCGTCAATCATCTTAAGATCATCAGGGTCCACGTCATAACCAGATTCATCGCCCTCATTGACGGAACCCTTGACTTTGTCCCCATCGGTAGAAGAAGCATCCCCTGTTGGCCTAGAAGAAGAGGCCTCCTCTTACCCTAAAGACACGAGGCTATCACCCAATGTCCCCTCCACTAACTTCTCCTCCTCGGGATGCGAAAGCTCACCCACATTGGTCTCTTCTAACTAAGGGCCCTCATAGATTACCCCATCATCATCCCTAATATGTATCGTCGCCGTCTCTCATACCACGACCCATCCTCTAATGAGTCGACGGCCGAGGGAACTCCTCCTCCTAAATCCACAACCTTCCTTTTGCAGGGCCTTAGGTCCATGTCATGTTGAGAGACCTCATCATCTTCGTTGATGAGTTAAAAAAGAGAGGAACGGGTGCAGCAGTTGAGATGAGGGCGGAGGCGGAATGCGTAGCGACCCTTCTCCTCTTGAACGAGGGAACAGGTGCCCTGTTCCTTCTAGTAGCCCCCCTGATGGAACCTGGAGAAAACAAAAAAAAGTAAGCACGGAGGCGTAAACCAATACGAGTACGACGACGACCATAAGAAGGAAATCACCTGTCGAAGGGAGTGTCGGTTTGAACTTCTGAAAGAAGCTCGTCCAATCACGGATCCCCATGGGGTAGGGGAGAAATTGCCTGACCCAATCGGTGAGGTATGTCACAAATTGAACAGGTCGACCAGTGGCTGCAGAAAAAGAAGGATTACTCAACCAGCTCGAGATGAACAAAATATTTGAAAGGGTAAAAGCAAAAACACTAATACTTACGAGTATAGTTCCAGTCCTCGGTGAAACCAGTAATATCAGCTATGACAACCTCGGCCTTGATGAAGAAATAATCGAGCCAAAACGGTCAGCTACCTTTATCATCCATTTTCACAACCAAATATTTGCTCCCACGGTGTCGAAGATTCAACATCATTCCTCGATTAAAATGGGGTGCGAAAAGATGCACCAAGTGACACACCTTGACCTCGACCATGGACAGTTCGACAAACTTTGACAACATCTTAATCATTTTGTAAACATAGGGGGGGAGCTGAGCAGGGCAAACATTGTAATGGTGACAAAATTCCTCCACCAGTGGAAGGAGGGGGGACGAATAACCGATGGAGAATGGGTAGGCATCGAGAGCACAATACCCAGGACGGTGGATGTGTACTTCGTCACTACCAGTGGGAACTTGATCCACGTTATCAGGAAGGCAAATTTGGTTTTAAACTCAGCCAAGTGTCCGGCCGTCATCGTGGATTGGAATTTCTCGGTCATCACTTCCAGCGGCCATTGGAGGTCTGGTTTGGCATCAAGATAATGGGGGATGATCTCCTCCACTGAAGGGAGAGCCTCCTCCTCAGCGGTGGCGGCGGTGTCTTCCCCTTGGACGGGGAATACAACAGCCATGGGAATAAAATGGTTCTCTTTATTTACATCAAAGGGAAGGTTCGACATGGTTATGGAAGTTGAGAAAAGTGAAGAGAGCAAAACTGGAAATATGAAGAACTATTACAAAACAAAAGAAGGAAATTCAAAAAAGAAGTTTAGAGAATGTAAAGTTTGAATTCTAGTGAAGAGACCCCTTTTTATTACGTGTCGGGAACCGGCGTCATCATGATGAATGACATCATGACATCACATCTTCCCTTTGACAAGATGGTTCCATTAAATCACCCGAAAAATTTAAGATTTGAGATATGCGGTCCGCGAAGCGCCACGTTGCCTATTTTTCACAACGACCATGACCGTTGTTATCCGCTCATTGAACTCGTCCACTGGGACGACCTCAACAAGCGGAAGGACTAACTGTATGTGCTAAAAATTATCATAATCATATGTAGATCAAATAGATATTAAGAAAGCCTTTGAAGGCTGCCCCGTGTCGTCAACATGATATAATGATTTGGATTCAAAAGGGCGATGTCATGAGAAAATAACATGTCATCGTCGGGTCGAGATGGCTCAACGAAGGATGAGGACGAAGACGAGCATTCCTTCTATTAAAGTAGTAATGGCTAGTTCTGTGTTGATCGTTCCCCAGAGAATATTCCAGTGAATATTCCTCGCAATTGTACTATTTAGGATTTTGTGGCCGATGTACCCTTATAAATAGAAAGATATGTAGTCATAGATAGGATTGTACACTCATTGTAAAAAATAATACATTGACATTCTCTGAAGATTCTTACTTTATCATACACATACAAAGTCCACATTTTTCTCGGATCTTTATCTATCCTTTCTCCCACGATCAAAGGAGGATCCTAATATTCAAAGTCTTATCATTATCTATCCTTGTCAGAAGAAAATTAGGGAATCTCACCCTTTTCGGGTGACCTGAATCCATTTATTTACTTAAATATCATTTATTGTTATCTTCCATATTTTTGGATCATTGATTATACTGTTATTGTTGTTATTTATTGCTGCTCAAATAGCTCACATGGGATCTTACTACAAAAATATTTACTTTATATTTTGGATATTAATATTGGCTAAGATTAACCCAACTTTATTGTAAAATTTGATTGTATAAGCCTTGTTCTAAATTTTGGGTTATACAGCCATCTCCTTGTCTTGGATGCTCTTTGGCCGTGGAATTTAGTCAATCTAGTGAATATTTAAATCTAATCCGAAATAGCACATTTTTAAGCTCGGAAAATGGATGTTCAGACTCCTTATACTTATTGATTTTACACCCCTCCCCCCCTTTTGCTTTCCAGATCTGCCCGCCCTTTTTTATATTTCCCTTTTCTTCTTTTCCTTTCTTTCTCTCCCCTATAACTCGTCTCTTCCACCCCCCGTCCCCCTATTTTCTGGTGCACTGATCTAGCCTAGCGGCGGTGATGGTGGCGGATGAGATAATTTTTCGGCGAGCCTCGGGCGAAGCGGGCGGGAACTTCCAAAACATAGCTGTTGTGGATAACATCTTTCTCGGCACTCGTTGTGACTTCAGGTTCTATTATTCTTACTTCGAATTTACTATTCTACTCGTGGGAGTTAGTACCTCCTATTTTCCAGCTTCCCTTTGTTGTGTGAGTTAAATTGCTGTCATCTTACTTCATATTAGTTTATTCACCGTATTAGTGTGCCTGTTGTTGCAACTTGTCTTCTTCTGGTTTGGTCTGTTGCCTTGTGTGTGATAGTGATTCCCCT
>AWOL01S0070814.1:0-41503 GCA_000715115.1 Nicotiana otophora | reverse complement strand
AAGCTACTACTGCAAGCTGCTGTGTAAGCTGCTGCTGCAAGCTGCTTGTAAGCTGCTGTGTAAACTGCTTGTAAGCTGCTACTTTAAGCTGTTATAGNGTGTTATAAAATAAAAACTGTAAAGTAAAGACAAGTATAGAGAGAAACTGATGTATTATTCAAACTTCAAACTTGTGTACATAATGAACTGAATTCTCCTCTATTTATAGAAGAAAGGAAGCTGCTGTGTAAGTTGCTACTGCAAGCTGCTGTGTAAGCTACTACTGCAAGCTGCTGTGTAAGCTGCTGCTGCAAGCTGCTTGTAAGCTGCTGTGTAAACTGCTTGTAAGCTGCTACTTTAAGCTGTTATAGCACATATAGATAATCTTCTACTATGGGTAATATTTATCCATAACGGAGTACCGAAAGGATAAGCTTCTTCAGGAGGCTTATTTCCAATGGAGTACTAAATGAATAAATATATTTACGGCGGAGCCTCATATAGATAAGCTTCTTCAGTAACCTTATTTACAACGGAGTACTAAATGAACATCCATAATATAATATATTCATAACAAAGATTCTTTATTTTAAATTACCTCGGAAAAAATTTATAGGTACTTTTTAAATAAAACTAACGACACTCCAACCGACTCTTCTCCTTCAAAGGGTTTAGGGTTTTAGTAAATTTAAACCTAACAATAAATTCATAGTTTTTCTTTAGTTTTCAAATTCCTATAGTTCAATTTCGGATTTAATCAAATGATGTTTCTCCGAAAAGCATCTGCTAATTTGCTCAGAAGATTCCGTTTTTCACCTCAATCACTTACTGCTACTCCAATTCAACGAAATTCCCCAATTTTACTATCCAATGCTGGTAAAATTTTGAATTCTTCTATTCATTAGGATAAATATTTGATTTTTTCGTATTAAATTATGTTCAATGATCACCATTTTTGCATTTGAGAATTTTTACAATGTAGAACAAGGTACTTTGCTCTGTCCCAGTTTATGCGACACTGTTTCCTTTTTAGTTTATCTAAAAAGAATGACAAATTTTTATATTTCGAAATAATTTAACTTTAAACTTCGTGCCTAATCAAGGTGCATCAGAATATGTTGGTTATAAGAATCCTAATTTTCTAATATATGGTGTCACTTTTTTTATATTTGTAATAGATATTAAACTCTATAAGTAATGTGTGGTATTGAGGTGTAGTTCATTGAGGTATAATTAACTGATTGATTGTTTTTTTTTTTTTGGGCAGGAAAATGTAGATTTTCAAGTCAGCTTGGTTCTGGAGGGTACTTTTCAGACTCATCATTTCAATGGATTTTTCTGTTTGGACAAGCGGGTATTTACTACTCTTATGGGGTAATCCGAAAGTTAAATTGTTGTTTTAAACTACTCATTTTTCCATTTATTTGTTGATGTCGTATGCCTATGTTTTAGCTTGTAGTATATTTAATATTTTCTGAACAATACATATCAGCTATATCCATTACCAATATGTTGCATGTCTATATTCATCCAACATTTTCGCAGAGGCAGTATTGCAGTGCAGTCCTATAGATCTTTTAATTGTTTCTTGGCTCAAACACGATAGACCATACATTTCAATGTACAAGAAACATTCGTTTTTATTGTAATTGTTTTGTCGACTCCAGGAAAAAAAAAACAGTTCTACTGTAAAAGAAAACATCTTCCTGTATATATCAACATTATAGTAAAAATGATGACTTTTCCCTAGAGCACCATATGTCCTGACAATAAATTTATGTAGGCATGATGTCGTATCTGGTTTTATCTACACTCTCAATAGTTTTCTCCGTTTTGTACTCCTCTTGTGATTGTGAAGAAAGAAGGCATCATTGAAAAAGTTATTAATGACGCGAGCACAAATTGTACGAAGATCACTTAAAATAAAAGTTGAAACGAATGGATAAGTGCTTCAAGCTATATAAGTTCATGAATCGGAACCTTGATTTGCAGTTTAGTGCATTTTTTAAAGCGATAAGTAACCATATTGAATTGCTAGTAAGCAAACAAATTTAGAGTCTTTGCTTGTTTTTTTACCCAAATTTTCATGGTTTTGTTACCTATTTGCTACAGGAGTACAGGTTAGTGAAAGAAAAAAAAATTCTAGTCACTTTGCTTGTCTCCTTATTTTTCTTTACTTTGGCAAGTGTCTGTCTATACATATATAAAGTAGAGCTTGTAGATATTTCGCAAATTTAAGGTGTTGGGTTGGGTTGGGAGGCGGGACAAGAAAGGGGATCATTTTCCCATCTTCAATTGTAGTTAAATATACCTGTAGCAATTAACTGAAATTAAGGTATTGCCTGTTAGAATACCATGCTAAATAATTACATTCTACATAATCTATGAAGACTAAGATTGTGGAGAGGAAAGAGATCAGTTTATTGTTTGTTTTCAATTTCTACAAGTTATCAATTTAAATTGAATGAGCGAAGCCCGTTTCCACATTCTTCTTAAATATGTTGAGATAGAGTTGAGGATGGAAGAGAGTTTCTGAGTTTTTTTCTTGAGAATGTGTGTTCTACTGCAGAATTTCCTATCTTTTCCTTTCCTTTTCATGTATGAGTGCGTCACTTTTTTGACCATTGATTTCTTCATTTTGATTTAACATTCTAAAATTAACATCTTAAAGTAAGGACCCTCATATATCGGCACTATTATTCAAGTGTTTGGTATATGCATGTGTGTGTTGGCTGATCTGCTTGAATGATATTTCCGAGTTCTTTGCTCTTGACCTTTTTTCCCCATACTTTTGGGTCTTTAGCTGTTTCTTTAGTGAATTTAGTTCACAAATGTGTGGTTTGAAGTGTTTATTAGTGATATCGAGATGGTTTGAGTTATCAGTATATGCCATTTCTGAAGTCGTTAATGCTTCTTATTTTCCCTTCAAGTTTTGATCTATGTGGGGTGCTGTTCTTATATAGCAGAAAGAACGCTCTGTTTTGACACAAGATACATTTGCATGGACATTTTTTAGTGCTTTCATGATCTATCTCAAATTGTTGTTGTTTTTCAGAAATTTCGTTATTGAAGCCATGTACGATGTAAATTGCCAACAAACCTATTTATATAAAGCATTAGCTGTTTTCTCCTATTGCAGCTTTTATCCTTGGAGTAAATGTCACTCCTGCCTTGGCAGAAGAAGCTTCTACTCCAGCAACTACTGGAATTGATGCTGAAATAAGTGACCTGCGCAAAATTGAGGATGGGTCTGTGATATCTAATATACACACATCCAAATGGAGAGTCTTTACAGACAGTGGAAGGGATTTATTTTTACAGGCATGCAGGCCTCCTATGTTATCACTGATACTTTGTATTTATCTTTACTATTCAATTTGGTGGTCATACTCTCTGAACTTGCAGTAGTAATTGTATTCAACCAGGGAAAACTTGAGGAAGCTGAAAAACTGTTCCTGTCTGCACTGCAAGAAGCTAAGGAGGGTTTTGGAGATAGGGATCCACATGTTGCATCTGCATACAACAATCTGGTAGGTCCACTATAAGATGCTTTTTGTCCTTCAGGCTCTTAAACTATCTTCTTCAGGCCATTAATAAAATTATTTACCTTATCAAAGAAAAAACCCTGATACTTTAACATTATATTTCAAAATTATTGCTAATGCTATGGCTGCTAAGTATTTTTGAATCATCAGGTACTGGTAATTTGGAAAGTGATAGTCTTCAAGTTGCATTTTTGCATGTTAGTTATTTGGGAGTGATAATTTAATTTCGTAGATGCCAAGGAAGTCAATGAATAATGCACATACTTTACAAAAATTAGGTTCTTGGAGACGTGCTTATTCTCATTTCTATTAAGACTCCAATTTTCAGATTGTATTACATGGAGATGGTTGAATCTTTAGATGAATCCAATAACAATGTAAAATCACCCGTGTATGAAATGTCCGTTACTTTGAATTTCTTATATTAAAAATATGCCACATGAAGAATGGAGTGAATACTTCTAATTTTAAGTAACAAGTTTGCACGAAACTCATTTTCTACTTGACTCATTAGTCTATTTAGAAAGGTTATTGGTTCTGTTTTTTTTGACAGGCAGAGCTGTATAGAGTCAAAAAGGCATTTAATAAAGCAGAACCTATGTACTTGGAAGCAATCAGTATACTCGAGGAATCATTTGGACAAGACGATGTACGGTAGGTGTTGAGATGACTTTTCTTGAATATGTTTCATATATTATTGTGGAGACACATGGTTGTGGGGCATTCATACGTGTGCTATCTTAGTACATGAGTTTATTGGTCTTTAATTAATACCTTTCTCTTCTAATGGGTCAAATTTTGAGTAGAATCAGTTTATATATGAACCTTGCTACTCTTATACCGCCCAAGGTGAGGTCAGCTGTGTCCGAGCCCAACACTCAGGTTGAGTCGAAGAAAAGCATAGAAGGAACATGGTGAATCCTCAACGTTTGCAAACAGGTCAAACTATCAGCAGATCTGACTTCTTCCATGGTTTTCTATACGAAAGAATCATTGCATGCTAGTCTCCAATTATTTTATTATTCAATCAATGAATCAATGCACTAAGCCTCCTTAAGTGGTTGGGTCAGTTTTATGAATTTTCTATGTAAAAGTTTTGCTCTATTTAGTCCATTTCATTCCAATACTAAATCATTTGTCTTTTTAGACAAAAAGGAGTTCTCTAGGTTTCATCGTTATCCTGCATAAACACTTGTTTACTCCTGTACCTTCACTGTGTTTTCTTCTTAGTAAGTCCAAATTGATTCCGAGAGTTTATAGGTCTTTCAAAACTTCTTTTCTCCTTGTGAGTTTAGGTGTACCTCGTCTCTTTTTGTCACCTTTAATCATCATATTGTCACACCTCTGATTGATGAATCTGGAGGTCTACTTAGGACATGGCCAAACCATCTCGTGTTACCTCTTAATTTATCCTAATATCGTGCTACTTGCCCTCTCTTTGGATATGATCATTTCTAATCTTCTCTAATCTCAACTTCACATCCATCTTAAACATTTATATAACAGTCAGGATTTCGAGGTCCAGTGTTTATTCCCCATGTAATATTAGCGATGCTGCGGCTGTTCTACACAGTACTCACCCGTTTATATAGGGAAAGGAATGCTTAAACGGTTTATAACAGTACAAGAGGAGAGCAGTAGTAAATGGAAGAGTTTTTGGCATTGTTATTCAAACCATGCATAAAGCTGATGGTGTACTAGAGAACAAGAGGACAGAACAAGGAAAGGGAAGATTGTTGACATTTAGTTTTCCATGCGACGAGGAAATAAATGTAGGATCTATTATTTGGGTATGTTGGTATCTTAAATGCAGACAGTAATTCAGAGAGTTAGATTTGGTTGATAAATATAGCACGTCATCAACTACTATGAGATCCTGAAATTGCGTGATATCTTTCCTGTCCTGTGTGAACAGCAAGTACATGATTCTTATTTTCATCCTAAGTTATAAGTTATCATGGTCCCATGGGTAAGAAATAGTAATTAAAGAATAAATGGCTTACGAAGTAAGGAAATTGGAGGAATATTTTTGAAACTCAGGGTAGCCAACCGTTTTGTAAGAGGTCTATAATACGACCCATATGTAAAACGTCTTCAGCATTCCTTATGAAGAAAGATGCTCCATTAGTTGCATAATGATCGATCTACTCTTGTCAGTATCATGGTGCTGGTTAGGAAATGCATTGCCTCTATACAAGTCTTGTTGGAAGATATATCATAGTTAATCTCCAAGGCCACAAATTTAGTATAGATTGAGAGTTACTTCGTTAATCCATCTAGCTGCATTTTTGATTACTCGCTCGAAAGTTGAGTATCGCTTCCCCTTATATGCTTTCTTTTGTGTCGTAGAGTTGGGGCAGCCCTTCACAATCTAGGCCAATTCTATCTTATGCAAAGAAAACTGGAACAAGCTCGTGGTGTCTATGAGGTAAATGAGCAAACATTTTCAGACACTTAATTTCCTTGCAATTCTGATTCACAAAACTTTTATGACATTAAAGTCATGTTCATGACATTGTTGTATTATTTCTTAAGATACTGGATGGGTTTGCTTAGAAGTTGTGGATCTTATCTGCTCAGCTGGCATAATATTTTAGCGTTTCCATCACAAACATCCTTTGTATAATGTATTCTTTATTGAAGGACTTGAATTGGATTCAAGCTTGCCGTCATTTGACCTTATCTTTTTTTGGGTTACATTGGCGTATCTAGATTTTCTTTGTTATACCACCTTATTGCCATGATATCCTGTGTAAATCATTGTTTTTTCTTTTTCTGTGTACACGATTTGACTTTTCAAGAATGGCTTATATTATGTGACTTCACACTTAAGTATTAGCATTGGAAACAGTCCTACTCTAAGTTAAATGCTTCTAATGCTGACTTGAGCATGGAGCGTGAGTTTCATTCAAGTTGAAAATAGTTGAAATTAATTAACCTTATCAAACTATACTTAAGTTGGGCATACCTGTATCACATATTGAATGTGTTCTTTGACGTGGTAAGTAAAAAGTTGAAAATTTGGATTGCCAATATGAAGGGAACATGCTGGGGCCGTTGATTACTTTTTCGGTTCTTCATAATCGAAATAAGAGAAAGGTTTATTGAGAAGTGGAAGAGTAGTGCTTATGCAGCTTTCCGCAAAGCATATGACTGAACCTTCCTTTTTTAACTCGGTGAATATAATTTTGGTATAGAACTGTGTATATTTACTTTGGATGGTGGGAGTGATAAAATGTTGCCTTCACCAGTAGGTCTCTTGACATGCTTGAGGAATGATTGTCGGTTTTAATCTGAAGTGTAGCTTTTAGTTGGCAATTGCCTTCCTTTTTCTTCTTCAAAATTTTCAGGTGCTCTTGTGTATCAATTACTGATATCGTTTTCTTTTCTTTTTCCTCCATATTATTAACATGGCAGCGTGCTTTAAAGGTATGTTGTTATTACCATGACTTGCGGTGTAATTACTTCAGTTGTTGCTATTAAGTTTCCAAATATATTTCTTTCACCATTTAAACTTGTAGATTAAGAGGCGTGTCTTAGGGGAGGCTCATCCGGACTATGCTGACACCATGTATCATCTGGGAACAGTAATACCACAGTTTCTGCTCCACTTCATGTTCATATAATTCTTATGGTTTCTTTTGTATTAATTACAAATATCTTGTAACCAGTCTAAAATGGAGGTTAACCCAAATATGGAGAATAGGGCGCAGTTACAACTCCAAGTAAACAAGTGGAATACCAGATACAGAGCTACCCTGTAGCTAATAAACAATTAATGAGAGGGATTCACAGTTTTGTTCATGGACTTAACCCACTCTTGTTCATGGACAAGAGTGGGTTGCTCTAGTGGTGAGCACCCTCCACTTCCAACCAAGAGGTTGTGAGTTCGAGTCACCCCAAGAGCAAGGTGGGGAGTTCTTGGAGGGAGGGAGCCGAGGGTCTATCGGAAACAGCCTCTCTACCACAGGGTAGAGGTAAGGTCTGCGTACATACTACCCTCCCCAGACCCCACTAGTGGGATTATACTGGGTTGTTGTTGTTGTTGTTGTTGTATCTTTCTCTCTATCTCCGGTTAGGATTTGGGTTTATTTCACAATGGCTGTAATAATTCATTCTATCTGTTTTGATATAAAATCAATAAAATAAAGACATATCCTCTTAAAACAAAAACGCAAGAAGACAGAGGGAAAAATGGCTACCAAATGAATGCCCTTAGCCAAGCTGAAATGTCAAACTTTGAAGTAATCTCCTTTACAGCTTCTGCCTCTTATTGTTTCCATTGCCATAGATGCAATATCTCTAATCTATCCTTTTCTTCTTCTGTAACTATATGCATCTCACTCATTCAAGTTTTGTTTTATCTTCAATCTCTTATTCTTGTTAAAATCTAATTTGTAGCTAAAGCTCTTTGGCTTGTATTTTATGTTAAATGGTCGAGTTTTTTCCTGTGTATATGTTTTATGTTTCCTCTCTTTCACTTAGTTTTTTCTGATAGCTTTTCCTTTTTTTATTCAGTAGTTCGCATCTACATTTATATGCTTTTGGCTAAATAGAAAATGTAGACAAAATTAAATTTTGAAAATATGGTGCATATAATTTCTAGTGCCTCTCCTGAAACTGAAACCGCTTCTGCTGGTGGGCAGTCTTTTCTTATGTAGTCTTTAATAACTTTGACTGACAAGAGAATCCCACTCCAGGTGCTGTATCTTCAGGGGAAATACAAGGATTCAGAGGCTCTGGTTCGCGATTCTATTCGGATTTTGGAGGTCCCTAAATTTGTTACACGTGCTGATTGTGGGTATTCTATTATAGTATGATCTGTGTTTCTGTTCTTACAATTTTGTTTACCATTGTAGGATGGAGGTCAAGGTGAATCAATGATATGTACCAAGAGGCTGCGACAGCTAGCTGAGGTTGTGCTTCCAGGCTTTTTTCATTTGTTCCAAGGTTATGCGAATTTTGATTGTGCATAGAGTAAAAACCATTGAGGTTACTCTCACTGGGTACAATTAATCTAGCTTAAAGTTGTGCTATATGAAGGAACCGAGCACTATTTTTTTTTACCCGTAATTTTTTTTTGGGTCAGTTCTGTGTGATTTAGACTTAAACTTTATGTTACCCAACAAAAGGATATTTCAGAAGATTGATTCAATTCTGCTATCTGAGTATGCTGACTCAATTCTTCTATCTGAATATGTCCTAACAGCTATGCATGTATTTGTCTGGAAAAGACTTGTTCAAGCATAGAAAGAGCAAAATGACCTGGTATCACAAGCTAAATATTTTCCTTCTGTTTCCTGATAATGCAAATAACTCTATTAAAACTTTTCCAAGGTACATTCCAAGCTTTTGCATAGGTAACTGCTTTATTAGCCTATTATAGTTTCAATACTTGGGTAATAACTCTGATCCTAACTAGCTCCGCACTATGAATTACTGTTGATCTGTCTAATTAATGTCATCTGAAACCGGTGAACATTCTTTATGTATTTTGTTAGTAGTTCAACAACTTGCATCTTAGTGGATCAAAGGAAAAGGCATGTTATATTTACACTAGGAAGTTTCTTGAAATGAAATCTGTCATTCTCTACGTAAGGGGAAACACATTGCAAACGACTTGTTTGGCTATAATTGGGATTCCCAAGTCATTTTCTTTTATCTTTCTTTTAAGTCATGAATACATCTGCTTATGGTTCTTTTCTTTTAGGCTTCTGATATCTCTTTTGTCGTCCTTTACTAATTAGCATACCATGTCTTAGTATACTGACAATATTGAGCTACTGCACAAATCAAGATATGTAACTCTAACAGATATGCCTGCTTTTGTCTGTCACAAAAATCTGAATTACTTGGTAAAGTTGGCTTACAATCTACTCTCCTTTGTAGATATATATTAAATGTGACCGAAACGAAGAGGCTGAGAACGTGCTGAGAAAGATCCTGCATATTATGGAATTAGCAAAGGTCTACCAACCTCTCTTTTTTCTCCTGAGATAATTTTTATTGTACCTAAGGTTATACTTCTAGTTCGTTTCCGATTTTGGAGTGCTGACATCTTCATTGTTAGGTTCGTAGTTTAACATGCATATTACTGATTTAACTTTATTTTTGTAGATAAAATTGTGAATAAAAATCTTAATTTTCCTTTAATGAGCATTGGGTGTTCTAATTTTTTAAAACTTGAATCCCTTCTGGTTTCAATGCGAAAACAAGACCTACTTCTAGGTCTCTTTCTAAACTGTTAAAAAGGGCAGCCCGGTGCACGAAGCATCCCGCATTCACGCAGGATCCAAGGAAAGGCCGCACCCAAGGGTGTGATGTAGACAACCTACTCTAATGCAAGCATTAGTGACTACTTCTACGGCTCGAACCCGTGACCTATAGGTCACACAGAGATAACTTTACCATTGCTCCAAGGCTCCCCTTCTTTCTAAACTGTTCAATGAGCAAAAAAAGGAAAAAGATGAAGAGAAGAGAGACCATCAAAAGTTTTCTATTTTATTGCTTTCCACAACGTCGGACTAAAATTACAGCTCCAGTGTGATAGTTTAGCAGTTTAAAGTCTAAACATAAGTTTGTGACTAAGGTAACAAGCAAAGCAAGGACATTTCTGTAGGGTTTCCTAAATTTAATTCAAATTTATGAAAACTAGATGAAACATGAATAATTTAAATCTTTCAATCAAGAGCTTAGTGGATGCAAAGGGAAGGGAATGTTTATTTTGCGGCTGACAGTAGTATGGTGCTTGGCTTGCATTGCAATATCATTTGCTAGTGTATCCATGGAAAAGCATTACAGGAAAATCAGAGCACTACTTTTCAATTTTCAGCATTATGACAAAGCTGCTTAAGCTAACAAAATTCCTTTTGCTTGGTAAAATAGCATCATCACAATGCAAGAATATTCTAATGCTTTCTGATTTAATTACTCATAAGGGCAAAACTGTGACTTTGGTGAAGATATTTTACCTCGTGCCAAACCTTACTTCCAAATTTTCTTTTCTGAAGATGCTTATGCTACGAAATTAAAATAAAAGGATCTCCAGCACAATTCTGGTTATATTTGGTGTTACTTTCCTTTTAAAGCGTCTAGAGTTCAAAGTTAGACCAAAATCATTGACCTTTAATAGATAATTTTCGTTTTTTTTTTCCTTCTGAAATTATTCTGTGTTTCCAAACCTTGTTGCTCCATATCCATAGTCATGTTCTCACATGTTATTACTGATATCTACAGGGTTGGAATTCTTTAGAGACTGTAGTTGCAGCTGAACGCCTGGCCTTGACCCTTCCGTCGCTAGGAAACTTGAAAGAAGCTCAAGAGCTTTTAGAGCGGTGAATCATGTACCCTAATTAATTACTGAGTAAGGTGTATGCTTTTAAGATTCTGATAAAACATGACATGATATAAGTTTTTGAGCAGGTGTCTTGATGCCCGAAGAGCTTTACTCCCTGAAGACCACATTCAGGTTTCTTCCTCAAAATCCTCAACATATACTAGCAATTCAAGATGATTATATTATCTGTTCATTTACTACTATGAATTCTATGTAATTTCCCTTATCGTTCTTCATTATTAGATTGCTGCGAATTTCCTACATATTGCAAGAGTGAAAATGCTCGTCTCTAACAAGCTCCAAAAAAGTAATGTTTATCAAGCAAGGACTGAGCTTGATATGGCAAAAGATCTTTTAAGCAAGTCGATAAGGTATTTATTAGTCTTAGCTTTGGTTTTCTTTTATATTTTTGTCTTACATTTGTCTGTTAAATAGTTTTGATATTAATATCATCTCTTAAAGGTATAATTGTTTTTGTCCATGTTCAATTTTGAAATATCTCTTGTTTTGTTAGTGTTGAGTTGTCCCACATCGGCGGGATTTGAGGTCCTTGGTCTCCTTATATGGTCTTGGGCAATCCTTACCTCATAAGCTAGCTTTTGGGGTTGAGTTAGGCCCAAAGTCCATTTATCATGGTATCGCTAGGCCCATCCCAATAATTGTTATCGATGTTGGGCCCCCATTTATGGTGTCCACGCTCCAGTTGGCTGGCCTGGGCGTGAGGGGAGATGTTGAGTTGTCCCAAATCGGTGGGATTTGAGGTCCTTGATCTCCTTATATGGTCTTGGGCAATCCTCACCTCATAAGCTAGCTTTTGGGGTTGAGTTAGGCCCAAGGTCCATCTATCATGTATCCGTTGAGATTTAGTTTTCTGTTTCTGATTCAGCAGTTCCGTTGAGTGCATCATACGTTATACTACACCTTAATACCAAGCGAAATTAACTAGCTTTACACCGACCATCAGTATACTGCAATCCTTCTTTATCTAGGCTTGGGACCGACAATTTGAGAAACCTCACACGGGCAGAATTGCATGACCACTATATATATTTTTGATAAGATAATAATTGTAGATCTCTAGGTATGCAAGTTAAATACAAAGGGCAGATAACATACACCAGAATAGGGTTCTCTGCAAAAGAGACAGAATTATCTACTAACTGTAACCTCATGAGTGCATTAAGATTAACAAGGGTGCTAAAGACTGGTTCTCATTCGTACAGAAGAATATTCTTCTCCTTCAATGGCTAGCTTACTGTCTTCTCTCGGGACTACTCACGTAAGCGTCAAGGGGGCTGTATTCCATGCTCTGCAATTCAGCACTGACAACCATAGATGGCCATGTATCTTGGTTCGTCAGTTTGTACAATTACGTGATGAGGTTTTGGAATTTGTTCATTGTCCAGTATTGCAGGTTTCTCTTTGAACCTCAAGTCTAAAAAGAGATCCGTCTGTCCTGAGTGCATGAACACATATTATTTGTCTCTTACTTTCTTCTGGGACTGTTTAGCTATGTGTGTTGATCAATTATGGTAGTTTTGACTCATTTGAACTTAGTAACAATTGCTCGAACTTTAAGTTACCAAATTTTGTATTAAACGTGTAATTGGTAGCAGGGAGTTTAAAGCGTCTTTTTGTGTCAAAGGAGCTGCTACTCGATGCAGTTTACAGGTGAATTAGGAATTGAGATTTCCTTCCTGAGAAATCTTTTGTTTTTGCTCAAGATAACATATCTCTCTATGATCAGTGATATTTATGCCATTTTGTAACTTATACCTCACCCTATCTAGGAGAAAGTATAAGCATCCCTTTGTAAACTGGTCCGACAAGCTTGTGCATTATCAATATTGGTGACATCATGACAACTTTCCTCAGTCTATTGTTTTTCTTAACTGATGATTGTAGTGTGGCTCGGGGAAATCTGGTGCCTTCCATGAAAGAGAAAGGAAATAAACAGTCTTATGGAGCATCTTTGGCAACAGTAAGGAGCAGGCAATCAGCAATGATTATCCTGGTCAGTTCCCATCATAGATTGTTTGTGAAGTGAAACAGTCAGTTAAATGTTGCCCTCTGCTAACTTCTGCTATTTAAGTAATCCAACCGACATTTGTTTTAGGATGTTAAAATTATGAGATCCTTTATTGTTTTTCTTTTTTGTGAAGTAGAGGCATATGGGCATATGGTGTTCCTGTATCTGGATGCAATAATGTACAGCTATAGTTTGAAACTTGCCAAAGACATCGATTTCTAATTGTGAATTTGCTTCATTGGTTGGTGCCTGGGCAGCAAGTAACTCTGCCTCGTGTTTTTTTTTTGTTGGGTCCACGTCTTGTAGTAAGCAGGTTGTAGCAGAATATGTCTTTCAATCCTCTCAAAATTCTTCTAATTTATTACATTTCCTACTACCTTCAAAGTATACAGTTACGATTTAGAGGGAAAAGATAATTAAAGTCTTATCGATGCTTCATGAGTCTAGGTAAATTAAGCGAATCTCAGATGAATTGACATATTCTTTCTTTTGCGCCAAGGGAGCTCAGGCGATTCAGGATTTCAATGTTGGATAAATATGCATAATAACAATGTAGAGTTTCTTCCTCTTATATGGGAAAAAGACCCAATTGTATTCCATTTATGGACAAATATATACATTGACATATTCTTTCCATCCATACAACAACTACGCCTTAACTCAAGCCTTTTTGGTGACTATATGAATCTTCAGTATCCATGTCACTCCACTAGACCCATTTTAGTCTAATATTCATTTTTTACGTTTTGTAAGTCTCCAACTCGGAACATCACGTGTCAGTAGCGTTTCAAACCTTAAGTCTCAAGGACATAAGCAAACCTCTTTGACCGCTGGACTCCAGTTCTTTGTTTATAGGATTGGGCTCTCCGAGAAAAAAAATCAGGGCTTTAACTGAATGAAGCATTAAAACATAATAACAATTCGACAAAAAAGAGGATAAGGCACTAGGGGTAACCTTCTGAAGTGAGGTGCTCCACAACCTTTTTGGATGGGCAATTAAAGGTTGTTTCAGGATTTATTCACATTTTTGCCTTTTTTTGAGTTAGTGAGCCCATTGTGCTGCTAGGAGCTTTTAGTTATTGGGTTTGGTATGGATGTTCACTGTAATGTAGCCTTCCTTTCTTTGACAAGTAAATGAAGTTTCATCTTTCATTTCAACCTTGTTAGCCTCTCTAAAAGAGGATATGGAAGAGACCATTTAAATTTCTTTTGGTGTTATTCTATATGATTTGTACATGATGTAGGTTTAGCCTAGTGGTAAAGACTTTTCACCACCAATCATTAGGTTGAGGTTCAAGTCACCAAGGGGGAAAAAATGGTAAAGGGCCATGTCTGGGCCCCTGAGTAGGGGATTTGACGTTTGGAGTTCACCATATCAGGAAAGGAAATTATTTGCTAAAAAAGTAATCAGTGCGACCTAGTATAATCTTTAAATTAAGAAGCTTAAGGTTTAGAAGCCCTATCTAACTGAATTCTCAATTTCTAGAGGGGCCAATGGATAGTTTTGCTTGGGTTTCCTGCTATATATGGCAGATTTCAATTAAATCTCCTCATTCATGAGGTCCTGCGAACCTCTTAGATCACATTACTCTTACCAAGAGTCTGCAACAGAGAATTGTGGTCTTTTGAGTATTAATATTCAGGCATCTCTAGAATTCCTAAAAGTTGGAGAATGCGTTCATCTCTTCTTCCTCTGTCTGGCTTAACTGACTGATCACTAGCACCCTTTTTTAAAAATAGTTTTTAAAAACTTCTCCCGTTTTAAATTAGCTTTACTGTGGATTTGCCTGCAGTTGCAATCACTTAATGCCCTTTCATTGTTGGAGATGACAAAGCTGGAGCGTGAAGAATCAAAGGTTAGGTTATATCGGTTGTCTCTTATTTACAATCCTATCTGTTTCTCTGCGATGTTTCAAACATGATGAAACTGATTTTTGACTGCACCTTCTACTGAAACAGGACCCTTATAACTCTGAGGCAGAGAGTGCTCTTCGTGAATGCATTTCTGCATATAAGGAGGTATGAGCAGTTCAGCTTTATATTGGTCAGTAAGTTTAGTTTATTCAATTCATTTATGCATATTAGTTAATGATCTGCATTTGAACTTTGTTATCATGATCTTGTGGCTTTACTGGCTATTACCTTTTTTTCTTGGTTCTTGCACCGCATCTTACGTGATTGAGGCAGCACATATTTCAATTCTTATTTGTACAAACCATGACATAGTTTTTTTTTGGGCGTGTAATGTTCTTTTGGAAAAAAAAAAAGAACATAGAAACTAAAAAACTATAATTACTCTGGTCAAGATGGTTCCCACAATCAAGATTTTGAGAGATGCAAAAAGTAACTCTTTATTTGAACTTATGGACAATACTATTCCCAGTTACTCTACAGTCTACATCTAAATATGAGACGGTAAGGCTCATGAGCCTTTTCTGATGTACTACTTTACAAATATTGGAATCATCAAGTGTTTTTACTTTTAGTGGACGAAATATATATGATGTATATTCTTGCTTATAGTTTTATTGCTGTTGCTTGTGCAGTTTGTAACTGAGAAGTCATTGTCTGATGCTTCTGGAGTAAAAGCTGAATACCTCTTGTGCTTGAAGCATCTAGTTGATCTATTAAGTGATAACAAGACCTCGAGCACTGATCGATCTAGCAAGCCTGCTTTACAAGAGTTGAAAGATGAAATTAAGCGCGTAGAAGTTGAACTCTCGAAGAAAGGAGGGCGTAGAAGTTGAACTCTCGAAGAAAGGAGGGCGTAGAAGTTGAACTCTCGAAGAACGGAGAGTGCAATAAAAGATGAAAAAATCAGTGGAAAACCAGTCGGAGATGAAATGTAAAGATTTGATCAAACCAGTAGCAGAGATGGGATGTACACTATTTTCTAATCCCTGAGATTTGTAGGAAAAAAAAAATAAAACAGAAAGGAGAAAGAGAAGGTGTGCTTTGATCTGACTGTAAAATGCTATATTTAAATACAATTATACATGCAAACAGAGTTACTATTGGCAATATTAGTGAAACATGTGACGTATCTACTGTTCCCCCGTTTCAATTTATATAAACCCATTTGATTGGGCACGCAGATTAAGAAAAAAGAGAAAGACTTTTGAACTTGTGGTGTAAAATGAAGCACATATATTTTGTGTAGTTATAAATCATTGCATAAAGGTAAATTGTTTCCAAATAGGGAAAGGGGTCATTCTTTTTGGCACAGACTAAAAAGGAAATAGGTTCACATAAATTGAAACGGAGGGAATATATTTTTCGGTGCTTGATTTTATTATAATACATTATTAAATTTGTATTTCGTTTATGTAATAAGAGTAGTGTTTAGACATTTTAAACATTCTGATTAGACTAATCAAAGCAGCCGCGGCTACACCATATTGTTTGATTGGATATTGAAGTATAATTATCTTTATTTTGAACGCCCAATTAGACGTATGGAGGCAGATCCTAGAATCTAAAGGTTTCAAGTTGAGCAGGACCAAGACAGAATATTTGGAGTGTAAGTTCAGTGGCGAGGAGGGAAATGGGAGGTGAGACTGGACTCACATGTTATCCCTAGGAGAGAGAGTTTTAAGTACTTTGGGTCTATTATTCAGGGGATGGGGAGATTGATGAAGATGTCACACGTTGTATTGGGGCGGGATGGATGAAATGGAGACTCGCTTCCGGTGTTTTGTGTGACAAGAAGGCGCTACCGAAACTTAACGGTAAGTTCTACATAGTGGTAGTCAGACCAACAATGTTGTTTGGGGCTGAGTGTTTGTAACGACCCGACCGATCGTTTTGACTGTTACAACACCGTTCCCACATTTACTGCTTATCCTGTATTCAATTATAATTTTGTGACTCGTCGGAGAGGTTTCAGAATGAATTAGAACACTTAGTTCCAAGACTTAAAGCTTACGTTGAAAAGGTTGACCGGATGTTGACTTATGTGTGAACGACCCCGAAATAGAATTTTGATGATTCCAGTAGCTCCGTATGGTAATTTTGGACTTAGGAGCGTGTCCGAAATTTTTTTTGAAAGTCCGTACTTAAATTAGGCTTGAAATGGCTAAAATAGAAATTTAAGTTTGGAAGTTTAATCAGGGAGTTGACTTTTTGATATCGGGATCGAAATCCGATTCTGAAAATTTGAATAGCTCTGTTATGTCATTTATGACATGTGTACAAAATTTGAGGTCAATCGGAATTGAATTGATAGGTTTCGGCATCGACTGTAGAAGTTGGAGTTTGTTAGTTTTCGTTAAGCTTGAATTGGGGTATGATTCGTGTTTTTAGCGTTATTTGATGTGATTTGAAGGCTCGGCTAAGTGCGTATGATGTTTTAGGACTTGTTGGTGTATTTGGTTGAGGTCCCCGGGGGCCTCGGGCGAGTTTCGGATGGTTAACGGATCAAATTCGGACTTAAGGAAAAATCTGGAAATTTCAGTCTTCTGATGCAATCGCACCTGCGGAATTTTGGGTCGCAGGTGCGAGCTGAGGAGCGTAGATGCGACCATGAGGGGAGTTGGGCAGAGCTCGTTGGTGCGACGATTTTTTCGCACCTGCGTGATCGCAGGCGCGGTGAGAGGCTCGCAGAAGCGCACCCGCATGTGCGAAGTTTGGGAAGCCAAGTGGTTTCCGCGGAAGCGGTTCCGCAAGTGCGGAATTTTGGTTGCAAGTGCGAAAAGCCTAGACAAAATGTTAAAAACAAGGTTCGCAATTTTGGCTTCATTTCTAACATTTCCAACACGGTTTTGGGCTATTTTTCAGAGAGAATTCACAGAAAATCTTGAGGTAAGTCACTGGTGATCATTGTTAGTCAATAATATTGGATTATCATTGAGTATTTCGACTAGATTACATGTTTTTGAGGTGAAATTAGTGGATTTGGGCCTAGAAATTTCAAAATAAGAATTTGAGATTTGGAGGTCTGATGTCGGAATTTGGCAAAATTTATATCGTTGGACTCATGGTTGAACGTGCGTTCATATTTTGTATCTTTTGTCGGGTTCCGAGACGTGAGCACCATGGGCGATTTTTGAATGTAATTTTGTATTTTGTGGAAACATTAGTGTTTTGATATGAAATTAATTCCTATAATTTGTGTTGACTGAATCGAACTAATTGTGACTAGATTCTAGCCGTTCGGAAGTTGATATGCGCAGAATGGAATTTCTGGAGCATAGTTTAGCTTGCTCGACATTGAATTCGGCTTGTTCGAGGTAAGTAATACTTCTAAACTTGGTGATGAGGGTATGAAATCCAGAATTACGTACTATGTGATTGGTATTGAGGTGACAGGCATATGGGCGTGCACCGTGTGAATTGTGACTCCGTTATTTTTGTGGTACTGTTGTAATGACCCGACTTGTCATTTTGACAATTAATATTCCGTTCGGTGGCTTAAGATCTCGAGCAACTTTAAAATGTGTATTATGACTTGTGAGGGTGGTCAAGTTTGATTTTCGGGTGATTCGAAATTTAATTGAAAGAACAATTCTTATTTTGGAAGTTTAAGTTGAAATAATTGACTGGATAGTGAATTATGTGTAAACGACCCTGGAATGGAATTCTGATGGTTCCAATAGCTCTGTGTGGTTATTTCAGACTTAGGAGTGTGTCCGGATATATATTTTGAGGTCCGTAGCTAAATTAGGCTTGAAATGACGAAAATAGAAAATTTAAATTTAGAAGTTTGAACAAGGAGTTGACTTTTTGATATAGGAGTCGGATTTCGATTTCGGAAGTTGGAATAGGTCCGTAATGTCAAATGTGACTTATGTGCAAAATTTGAAGTCAATTCGGATCTATATCATAGCAAGGTATTACGTGAGGGTAAGTAGAGAAGCAAGAAATGAAAAAAAAAACCATTGGGAGTGTGTTAGAGTTCGTGCAACGCGCGGAATTGTGGCACGCCAGCCCTCTCAGCAACTTTGAAAACCAGTGAAGTATAGGCATTTGGCGCTGACGCTGGCACGCTACCCCCACCTGAAGCCTTTTTAAGTACTCCTCTTGGGGGTTCATTTCACTTGAACGGATTTTGGAGTTCTTCTCCACTCTCTCAAGACTACCAACTCCTTTCTTCTTTAAGGTAAGTAATCCCCATTATCTTGGTGTAAAATTCCATCATTTCTACACTAGTATTGATGAAATCTATACATAAAATACCTAGATTTTCAAGGAATTTCTTCAAGAACTCAAAGGAGGGTTTTGCAAGATTTCTTCCAAAAGGTATTTCTTCACCCCTAAACATACGTGCACGGATTTATTATGAGTATATGAGCAATAAATAAGTATTAGCACTTGTTGGATGGTGCTTGGAAGTCATAAATACTTAAACTAGATTATTGAGTATTGCAGAGATTTTGTAATGAATTAATTAGTAACAATTAGATGGATATGAGTTCATTGATGATTGTAATGGTGCTAAAGAAGGTTATTTGTAGACAAAGGATGGTTTAGTATCTCTTGTTGGTGGAAAGGAGGGATTGTTGGATGAAAAAACACCATTACTAGATGTAGTAAAATGTTATGCACTCTAGGTGTTTGATAAAATGCCTAAATGGCCAAAAACCTTGAAATTATTTACTAATATTGGTCCAATTGAATTATATTGATGTAGATTGAAGTTGTAAGAGTAGTGGGGGGTTTTAATATCACTAAAGAGCTTAAACAAGAAAACTCGATTTGTGGCGATTTTATTTTTGAGGAATTGTTAAGGAAATCATCGGGATTTGAGTCGTTCGGAGGTTGATACGCGTAGAATGGAATTTCTGAAGCATTGTTTAGCTTGCTCGACATTGGATTCGGCTTGTTCGAGGTAAGTAACTCTTCTAATCTTGGAGCTGAGGGTATGAACCCTGATTATACGTGTTATGTGTTTGGTGTTGAGGTGACGCATATGCTAGGTGACGAGCGTGTGGGCGTGCATCATTTGAACTGTGACTCCGTTATTCATGTGGTATTGTGTAGTTACCTGAACTTATCTGTAATCATAAAATCTCTACGTACTAGAGTTATCGAGTTGTGACTCATGTTAGAAATAATGCTTAGGCAAATGTTGGTATTATCGAGTTGGGCTAGTTTCATGACATTGTAAGCCCGAGAGACTGGAGAGATTGATGACTGAGTAAGGCCGAGGGCCTGATTGTGAGGATAATTATGGGATCGGACTGCACGCCGCAGTAAGCCATATTGACTTTATATATTTTATTATTATGGGATCGGGTTGTACGTCGCAGCAGGCCATATTGGCTTATTATAGCACGTGAGTTGTCCGTGCGGATCCAGATATTGATACTATAGCACGTGAGTTGTCCATGCAGCACGTGAGTTGTCCGTGTAGATTATAGCGCTTGGGCTGAAGGAGCCCCTCCGGAGTCTGTACACACCCCAGTGAGCGCAGGTACCTACTGAGTGCGAGTGCCGAGCGATTGGGATGATTAAGTGACTGTGAGGACTGAGTGACTGGGAGAACTGAGTGACTGTGAGGACTGAGTGATGGGGAGGACTGAGTGAATTGATACTCTGAGAGTATGCATATGATTTTATCACTGAGATACATTGCATTAACATGCACACATGACATACAAGCATAGAGATGTATTTTCCTCATGTTGTATAGTATCACGTCATTCATGACTTCTCACACATATTGGCATATGGGCATAATGATGCGTTTCCCACTGGCTATCTGGAAAGGAAATGAAACATCTTATTTATTGTGGAAAGGATTTTTGAAAAAATTACTGGTTTCAAACTCACTCATATTTTTGGCAACTTCTGTAAACGACTTGGGTTTTCAGTGATACACTTGAAAGAGAGAACTATTTTCAGAAATCATAATTAAGCTGAGCATTTTATCTTTGAGTTACTTCTTTTATTACTTGCTTTATGTTGTTGTGAACTGGGTACGTTGTTGTTATTGTATGTTGTTATGAACCATTGTTTGTTATTGGAGTTGGACTCTGGCCTTAGTACAAGCTCGTCACTACTTTCAACCTAAGGTTAAGTTTGTTACTTATTGAGTACACGGGGTCGGTTGTACTCATACTATACTTCTGCACCTTGCGTGCAGATTTTAGATGTTGATGTTGTTGTACATGGCGGGAGCTGGATCTAAAGATGTACTTGCGTTCCAGTCATTGCTGCCTCTTGTTCATGATAGCTTTAGAATTTTAATCTGTTCATGTATATTTCAAACAGATGATGTATTTTTATTTCACATTAGCTTTATAAATTCTAATCTTAGAAGCTCATAATTTGTACTACTAGTCCTTGAGGAGTATATTAGAGTCAGTTATATATTAATAAAATTAGATAGTTGTTAATTGGCTTACCTGACAGGTTGAGTTAGGTGCCATCACGACTAGGTGGATTTTGGGTCGTGACAACTATGTAGTTACCTTACCTTATCTGTAACCATGAAATCTCTACGTATTAGAGCTATTGAGCTGTGATCCATATTAGAAACCATGCCTATGCTATATGCTTATTCTGTTAGGACCCATTGAGGTCATTACTGCTGTTGAGTTATTTGCTTACATTGAAATTTCATACTCAGTCATGTTCATTCGATTCATATCATATCTCAGTCTCTCTTGCTACATATTAACACATCATATCATTATTTTTGGGCTAGTTTCCTGACATTATAATTCCAAGAGACTGAAGAGATTGATGACTGTTTGAGGCAGATGGCCTGATTGTGAAGATATTGATACTATGGCACGTGAGTTGTCCGTACGGATCCAGATATTGATACTATAGCACGTGAGTTATCCGTGCAGCACGTGAGTTGTTCGTGCGGTTTATAGCGCTTGGGCTGAAGGAGCCCCTCCGGAGTCTGCACACGTCCCAGTGAGCGCGGTTGATTTATATTGAGGGATGGATCTTCCCTGTACATGGATCTTGTCCGAAGCATTTATACCTGGGGATGGATCTTTCCCACGGAATAGATTGGCCCTAGTCAGTACTGAGTGACTATTGTTCAGTTGATATATATATTCCAGGATGGATCTTCCCTAAGCCGGATTGGCCATATACAGTACTGAGTGATCGAGCATGATGAGTGGAAAGTGTGAGACAGTGAGATTGAGTACTCTGAGAGTATGAGTACATGAGTTCATCTCTGAGATACGTTGCATTGACATGCACGCATGACATACATGCGTATAGATGTATTTTTCTCATGTTGTATGGTATCACGTCATTCATGACTTCTCACATATTGACATATGTGCATAGTGATGCATTTTACACTAGCTATCTGGAAAGAAAATGAAACATATTATTTATTGTTGGAAGGAGTTTTGGGAAAATTATTGTTTTCAAACTTACTCATATTTTTGGCAACTTCAGTAAACGACTTGGGTTTTTACTAATACACTTGAAAGGCATAACCATTTTCAGAAATTATGATTACGCTGAATATTTTATCTCTGAGTTACTTCTTTTATTACTTGCTTTACGTTGTTATGGACTGTTGTTTGGCTATTGGTGTTGAGCCCAACCTTTGTTCCAACTCGTCACTACTTTCAACCTAAGGTTAGGTTTGTTACTTATTAAGTACATGAAGTCGGTTGTACTCATACTACACTTCTGCACATTACGTGCAGATGTTGGTTGTTGATGTTGCTGTGATCGATGAGAGCTAGAATTGAAGACGCACATGCGTTCCGGTTGTGGCTGCCTCTTGTTCATGGTAGCCTTAGATTTATAAAAATCGCTTTATGTACATTTCAAACAGATGGTGTATTTATTTCATACCAGCTTTATAAATTCTAATCTTAGAAGCTCATGATTTGTACTATCAGTTCTTGAGGAAATGTATCAGTTTCACATATTTTCTTTTAATTAATTGCCTTATTAATCTCATTGGAATTGGTTAGTTGTTAATTAGCTTACCTAGCGGGTTGGGTTAGGTGTCATCACGACTAGTTAGATTTTAGGTCGTGACAGTGTTGGCAGTCAAGATCGTTCATGTCCAGAAGATCAAGGTAGTAGAAATGAGGATGTTGAGATGGATGCGCGGACACACCAAGTTAGATAAGATAAAAAATGAGATTATTCGCGACGAGGTAGGTGTGGCCCCTATTGAGGACAAGATGCGGGAAACGCAACTTAGGTGGTTTGGTATGTGAGGAAGAGGAGCACATGTCACGACCCAAACCGATGGGCCATGACGGGCACCCGGTACCTTACTCAACCGAGTACCAACGTAACGTATCTTTCTTATTACATCATCATATACACGTGGCATACGAACCTAATAGGCCAACATGATCATTAATAAACTCAAAACATAGGCCGACAAGACCGTACAATCCTTCATATACATGACATCTGTCTACAAGCCTCTAAGAATATATAACTGTCATAAAGGTCGGGACAGAGCCCCGCCATATCAAACCATACACATCTAAATTATACTGACCAATCAAGCAACTCCGGAGCAAATGGAGTGCACCAAAATCTTCTGCTGAGCTGATCGCCTACTTGGAGGACTCTCGACCTGTCTATCGAGACCTGCAGGCATGAAACGCAGCGTCCCCAGGAAAAATAGACGTCAGTGCAAATAATGTACCGAGTATGTAAGGAATGAAAACCAGTAAATAATAGACATGAGAGAAACATGGAGGAAAAGACTCGACATGTACGTCTGCATAGCTCTGTGAATCATTTCATTTTTATAATGTCATGCATATGCGTATAAATGTCATATCATGCATTGGTATATGCGTTCATAACATCATCAAGCCTTTGAGGGCACCCCATCATATCGTTTCGGCCACTGTGGGCAAATCATCAACGTATACCAGCTGATCAGGTGATGGTGCGTATATAACGCCATAACCTTTTTTTCATATCCCATATACATATAATATACGCGTATATAACGCCATCTGGTCATGGTTCAATGTACATGTATACATGAATGAAATGCATAAGAAGTGCGTTAATAAGATTTCTCAAAATGTCATAAGATCACTATGCCTTTGATTAATATCATGAAATAAACTTTATCAACTTGCATATGTTTTTGAGACCCATGAATAAATGATAAAATAATAAGACACATGGGGAATCAAGAATATAGACATCCCTAGTATTTCTATGAATATAGTCATTTATGATAGTTACGTATTTGCTCGTTTCGTTTGTATCGTACGGATCATGCCAAAAGGAAAGGAGTGATAGCCTTAACATACCTGGAGTAGGGAAAAATCAATATGATATTCTTGGAAAAGGTTGCACCGTACTCCTTTAGAACCGTAAAATTTTACGTTGCTAATAATTCTCGTTGGATTCCTTTTGATTGCAAGAATTCACTTTTTTTTGTGGGAATTTGCAGAAAATAGGTAAGAAGTCACATTGCTAACATCTGATCTTTTGTGAGTGAGTTTGCTAAATGTTTCTCTGAGCTTTGTAGAGATTTACTAATGAATTAGAGAGGTTTCTTTTTAATAATTGAGTGTGGGCCTCACTTAGCAAGTCACAAAAATTAATCTAACTTTGCCACTTGCTTTGTGAATAAAGAGTCACTTGCTTGACTATTTCTTGCTGCCACGTTGGGATTCAAGGCTTATCCAAAAGATTTCAATTAATTATCCCTCAACTTCTTAATTAACTAGGTAATGTCTCATTACCCAATAATTAACCAATTATTTACATAATTACTTAAAATACTACTTACTTTTAACACCCCTTATACACCTTACTATCATGGTCATGTGGTACCTTGTATGACACTAGTCCATAAATACGGGGTATTATAGCTTAGACCGTATTTTACCCCAAAATGTGAAATTTTGACAAAACTCATTTTCTTTGATTCGTTTACTCTTTTACCTTCACGGATTTACTCATCATTTGTTTGAAATTACCTAATACTTTAATCTCCAAATAATCTTGTCCTTGAACTGATGTCAATTATCTTAAATTAAATTCAACGTACAATACTACATGGAGTAATATCGTCGTAACAAATTACTGCTGAGCGTAACATCATCGTAATAAATTACTGTGGAGCATAACATCGATGTAATAATGTGAGGCGTAACAGGACAGATGACCCGGTGAGGAGGTGTGAGAGGTTGACATTGAAGGGCCTACAGAGAGGTAGAGGTAGGCCAAAGAAGAGGTGGGGAGAGGTGATTAGGCAAGACATGACACAACTTCAACTGATCAAGGACATGACCCTTGATAGGAATGTATGGAGGTCGAGGATTAGGGTAGTAGAGTAGGTAGTCTAGAGTGTTCATAATAGTAGTATTGGCACGCAATCTCGCTTTCTGTTGGTAGTAGGTTTTATGACTAACCGTTGTTTCTTTCATTGTTGATCACCTTACTGTCTGGTTGTTTTTATTTTGATTTCAAATGGCTACTTGGTACTGTCCCTTCATGTTTATATTTTCATTAATGTGGTGCTTATGCTTTCCTAAGATGGGGGTCTATTGGAAACAATCTCTCTATCCTCACAAGGTAGGGGTAAGGTCTACGTACACCCTACCCTCCCCAGACCCCACAATGTGGGATATTACTGAGTATGTTATTGATGTTGTTATTGTATCTTTATTTTATTTTAAACTTTTTATAGTCTTAGTTTATTTATTTATTTTTACTTAATTGCGAGTGATAAAGACTCTATTCTTCCAAAGGAAAATAACATTACGTGCCGTAACCAAATATTTTTTAACATTCACATTATTCTAAAGAACACTTGCATTTCCATCTCAATAATTTAAATAGTAACTTGATGCGTAACTAAAAGAGTATACATTATAATACTAAACTTGCATTTTAATATTCAAATTGATTGAAAATATTTGACAAGTTCATTATTCTTAACACAGATATTTAAGGTCTTTAGCTTTGAACTCAATGTATCTTTAAAATTATGAGTTCAAATTTAATATTTTGTTGAAAATTTTAGAACCTTTTTTCGTATATATATTATATATTATATATTATATTTAAAGTCGAAAATATTAGGTATGAATGAAAGCGTTGACGAAAGGCTAGATCTAAATTTTTGTGGTTTAACCATCCGCTATCCAAAGTTCAATGGCCGACTAATCTGCATTTGTGTCGCATAGGCCCTACTAAAAGAGAAAATGCTTCTTAATATGATTTTTTTTTCCATTTCTATGTCTCGAACCAGAAACCCGCTATTGAAGGTAGAGGAAATCTCATTCAGAAATTAAATTTTGAATACATTCTTATTAAGGTTGGTGAATTGTTGGAGGTTAAGAATAAATGGTTCTGTTCGTTTGCTACTTCAAATATGTTTTTCTTCTATAAATTTCGTATGGCCAAAATGGCGTTTAAACAATTCAATTCCAATTTCATTCATTACAATATAACATGTGACAAGTTGCTATTTTAATTATTACTTGAAATTTGAATGATATCTTCTGCGGCTAACCAATGTAAATGCTTTATTTTGTGGGGGTTTGATTGCTTTAAAGCAGTGGAGTCAAAGTGCTCTTAAACAAGAAATCAGCAAATGAATTTTCGTACATTTATTTCTACGAAAAATCGGGTTACTTCTAGGCAGGGTCATCAAACTTTTAGTCCACAACTTAATAACTGCAAAAATATATAAAATTTGAATAATTATTGTATACAATATATAATTTTTTTGTGCTATTATTTTGAAAACGACTACACAATGTCATTTTTCGATTAAAAAAAGTCTCTTACGTTTGGGTATGAATAAAATATACTTTAAATTTGTCAAAAGTGTACTTTTGATTTTCTTTAAATAAATGTTTAGCAAAAGCTAGCTGTTAAATTTCATAAAAAAATGTGAGGAAAAAAGATTTAACTAAATACATCAGGAAAGTACCATCAAATCCTAAAAACTACATCAAAAACTGAATCAAACAAAAATAACATTAATTGCACCTAAAATTACAGAAAAGTATTCACATTTGGCAAACTATTTTAAACTTAAACCATTTTTTCTTCTTTCCTCTGCCTTAAACAGTTCAGAAAATGTTTACAATGACCATCTCAAGAAGAGCACTAAAAAAACCCTTTCTCCTCCCTTACACCACCTTTAAACTATTTTAAACTTACACCATTTTTGTCATTTTTGTCAGAAATGTTCACAATGACCATATCAAGAAGAGCACTAAAACCCCCCCTTTCTCTTCCCTTATACCACCTCTCCACCACCACACCCACCACCACCACCACCCCTCCATGGTTCACCCCACCCCCACCACTACCCCTACCCCATCAACATCAAGATTCATCAGACCCAATACTCAATACCCTTTCAGAAGCCATAAAAAACTCTCACACTAAACCTCTTCAAACTTCCCTTAAAACCCTCCTCCCATCTCTTAAACCCCAACACATAATCAACCTCATTAACCTTAATCCTCATTCTTTAAACCCTTCTTCTCTCCTCTCTTTCTTTACATGGCTTTCTTCTACTTCTCACAATTCAAAATATTGCCACACACTTCACACTTATTGCACTATGGCCCTTTTTCTTTACACCCACAAAATGAATTCACAAGCTTACTCTTTTATCCACACTATTGTTTCAAGAAGAGGTAAAGACTCTGCCTTTACTGTTTTTCAAGCAATCTTGAAGGCTAAAGGAACCAACTTTACATCTTTTGTGAATATTTTAAATGGACTTATTGCTGCTTATTTGGATTTGGGGTTTGTTTCTGATGCTATACAGTGCTTTAGGCTTATCCAAAAACATAAAATTAGGTTCCCATTTCAAGGTTGTACTAAGGTTCTTGAATATTTAATGAAGCTTAATTCACCAATGGTAGCTTTTGATTTTTATAAGGAGATTTTGGAATATGGGTTTCCTCCAAGTTTGTATTTTTTTAATGTTTTGATGAATATGTTGTGTAAGGAAGGTAAAATGGTGGAAGCACAGTCGGTGTTTACGGAGATGTGGAAGAGGAATTTGAGACCTAGTGTTGTTAGTTTCAATATTTTGATAAATGGGTATTGTAGATTTGGTGATATGGATGCAGGGTATAGGTTAAAAAGAGAAATGGAGGAAAGAGGAATTTTGCCTGATGTTTATACGTATAGTGCTCTGATCCACGGGCTTTGCAAGAACTTTTGGATGAGGGGCGCGAACCAGTTGTTTAATGAGATGTGTGTAAAAGGTTTGGTTCCGAATGTTGTTATATTCACAACTTTGATTAATGGCTATTGCAAGGATGGTAGCATTGTTTTGGCCATGGACGCTTATCAACTGATGCTGACGCAAGGGGTGGAACCGGATTTGATTACATATAACACACTTGTCAATGGACTTTGTAAGAGTGGGGATTTAGGGGAAGCGAGGAAGCTCATTCATGTAATGATTGAAAAGGGTTTGAAGCCTGATAAGATCACATACACGACGGTTATTGGTGGATGCTGTGCAGAGGGAGATTTGGATGGAGCATTTGAGATCAAGAAAATGATGTTTGATAATGACATTGAACTAGATGATGTAGCATATACAGCTCTTATTACAGGTTTGTGTCGGCAAGGGCGAATAGTTGATGCAGAAAGGATTTTAACGGAAATGTTGAATGCTGATTTAAAGCCTGATGACCCTATTTATACTATGGTTATCGACGGTTTCTGTAAGAAGGGAGATGTTAAGATGGGTTTTAAGTTGCTAAGGCAGATGCAAAGTAATGGACATGCGCCTAATGTTATAACTTACAATGCCCTTTTAAATGGTCTATGCAGACAAGGACAGATGAGAAATGCTGAAATGCTATTACAAGCCATGCTTAATCTTGGTTTGAATCCAGATGATATTACCTATAACATACTATTGGATGGGCATTGCAAGTACGGAAATCCTGATGATTTTGATAAGCTACGTGGTGAAATGGGGCTTGTTCATGATTATGCTACTTATACTTCACTAGTTAGTTGCTTAAGTAGGAGCTCGAAACGTCAGGCCAGGAAGTGATGCATTTAATCAGAGAGCCAAAGACTACCATCTGTAACTGCCTTTTAGTAGGTGGATTTCATTCCATAAGTTAATTACCGTGGGAATAATGATCATTGGAGTGATGCAAGATGTTATCCATATAGTATTGAATGGATCGGCAGAAGTTTCTCCTGGCTTGTGAATGATGCTCTAAGATGGATTCCAACTAATGCGATCTTGGTATACATTGAGATGATGTTAGGCTTTGATGGCTTGTGATGTCTCATGGTATCCAGGTATATTTTCATCACCTCACAAAACTGCTAGAAAAGAGTAATTTCCTTTATTTCTTCTTCTTGCTATACCATTCTTTGTCTGATAATATCAAAAAAGAAAAAGTCAATAGTTTATATGAACCGTTGTGTGCATACAAGTATTTGTGAACAAGGATGCTTCATTTTTTTGTGTGGAGATTATCTTATCACAAACGAAACAGTTGATTCATAGAGGGAAATTACTTTTAGCACAGCAAAGTAAAAACAAGGAAGGTATTTTGCAATTAAACAACTCCCCATAACGGAGGTGGTTGAATTACTGTGGGCCACTATCTTGAGTGCACTCTCTACCACTTCCACCAATATTTCTATTTCTATTCATGACAATTCTTTACTTATTGTTGTTGTGTTTGATAGATGTTGATCGTAGGCTTCTTTTCTGGCTTGATGGTTTCTTTGATCAGGTAAATTAGAGGTTTCTTTAATAATGCATCCAATAGAAGCCAAAATTACATCAGTGAGAAAAACATTGGTAGCTCCTTTACAATGAATCTCTTATTTGCATTTGAAGAATCTCCTTGATTGTTGATTGATGATTGATGACGTAGTTACATTATCTTGACACTTACTGGAACCTAACCAAAGTGCTTTGCAATTTTGACTTAAAAACATTGTGGATTCAACCAAGCCCGCATGGCGATCCGGCAAAAGTAACATTACCAAAATACAACATGTTTGTTTTGCTTGTACTATTCATTCTGTCTAGTTTTTCATATACGATGTTGGTTTCATTGTTTAGGCATATTAATTAAGCTACTTTTGGGATTGTTCCACTCAAGTATCAATTGTAAGATGTGTATATAGCCCAAGTTTCTAAACTTGCAATTTTACTCTTTCACCTCTTTGTCGCTCTCCCTCTGATTAAACTTTTTTCTGTGTGGATTCTTTAAAGAATGGATCCTGTGCCTTGATCGTTTCTTGTTTCAGCGTCTTTATTGTCTATTATCTTATTACCTTTTCTGTTGTTTTGCAGTGTATTGCCTTTCATTCGTTGAGGAATTTTTGAATTGCAGTCTCAACATGTCAGTGCGCTTCCCTCGGGACATGTGAAAGGTGTCTCACAGATATATATTCTTAAACCAGTCCATCAAAATTGCAGTGTTCATACACCAGTGATGAAAGGCAGTCTGTTTCTCTGCAATTTGAGAAAATGCCTAAAAATCTACTAGAGGAAGAAAGTATATCTTTTTTCAGCCTCGAGGATCTGTCATGAGCAATGGAAATTACAAACAGAACATAAGTGAGCTTCAGCTGTGTGACATTCAAAGATGACCTTATGCAAAGTTCAACAGCTTTGTTGAAAATGCAAGTTCAGGCTCAGAGATAGAAACAGATCTCGGGTATCCTTGTCTCAATCCTAAACTGATAAACGTAGAGAGACCTGATCCGAGCTGTTTTTCCATTTGCAATGTTATCTAAATATGCAGGGAAAACAGTTCCAGATGGTTGCATTTCATCAGTTAATTTTACTGGGGTTCGGTAGGGCGATTCTTTAGTAGCTGCAAGAAAACTCGGGCTGTTTCGATTTTTGACTGACAAGTGCAGATGAAGCACTTTTGAATAAGTATGTGTACATGCAAAAGAAAACTCTGGCTGCAGTCAAAATTTACATAAAGAAGGGAGAATTATTTCAAAGTGATTCACGTAAGCTCAGCTGGACTGAAAATCCTTGTGTGGTTCGAAACCACATCCACCTTACAGCAAAGAAAGAGAATGTGGGGTAGAGGAATTGATTAATTCATCAGGCTCATGACCCGAAGATTGAATGTCCCAGCATAATCAGTGGAACATTGTTCATTAGGATAGAAGGCGTGACGTTAAGCATCCCTAGCGGTACGAAAAGAGGGGTCGTCATAATATCATCTACGCCTGTACTGCTCCTAGTTGAGTAGATTCGATAAGACATGACCTGCTCCTAGCCACTCCGGGGTACTATAGCATTTCGGGAATAAGGGGGGACATACCCGATTTGACCACTCCCTTTGTTGGGGGCTTGTCGCCCTGTTCTTCGAGTTTTGACTTACAAGTATCCGTGGGTTCACTACTTCTTAACGTGTCTACACAATTTATGCAAGATTTGTGTATGCCACTGGTCTAATAATTCTTTTATATCTACTAAATTGGTCCACTTATCTCAAGTTTCGCTTAGTCTTTTGAGAGACATGATTGAATTATAGCTCATTGCGGTCTAATTTGATGAAATAGAAGACCGCCTAGACCAAATTACTAAATTTAGGTCGGTCAAGTTGTATATCCAAAGGGTAATATGGGCAAAGTTGAATTTGTTGTATACCAAATTTAGCTTGGGTTTGGACTATTTCTAATTTATTAGTTTGAGTTCCTTTCCCTGTTAGAACACATTATGAACTAGAATTGAGAATTTAGCTTAGGTTCATGAATTTGGGAATTTGGATGCTGAATATAGAGTTTGAATAAATTCCACCATTTGTTGGTAGGAAATGTATAAAAAACATGAAATTGAGGAATTTTGTTATAGATGTGATGAGAAAAAAAAAGTGATACTCCCTCTATCCAATTTTAAGAGCTCGCATGATCAAGCTGCCAAAAACTGTTTATTTTAAAAAGTATTTTCGTTCAAAAGTACTTTTTGAAAAAGTAATTTTGCAAAATAACAATTTGTGTTTGGCTAATTCGTTTGAATAGTTCTCTTTGCAAGCTCATTGTGTTTGGTCAATCTTTAAAAAAAGTACTTTTAAGTATCAAATTACGAAAAAGGACATTAAATTAAATGTTCAATTTGCGATTAGTATTATTTAGAGAAGAAAAATAAATTTAAATATTTATTATAAAGGAATTCAATTAAAATATAAAACGTAAAGTAAAAATATAAATAAAAAATTTCAATCAATATAAAATATAGTTATTTCAAAGCAATAACATTGAGTATTTGGTATTACTTATTGTTTATATGATAATTTAAATATGTCAAAATATATTATTCAATATAAATTTAAAATATACTCTTAGGAATAGGACAACGAGAATAAAAATATGATTAAAATAAAAAAGAGAAGAAATGTATAGCAGAAATAAAAAGGAAAATGAAAAGGACAAGGAAAAGGAAAAGGAAAAGAAAAATATTAAATTAACGAGGGATAATTTGAAATATAAATTTATTATAAGGTTATTTTTGTCTTGAACAAACTAATTTTTACTTCTGCATCTTGGAATAAGCCAGAATTTGCAGTTTCTCCTCAAAAGCAGAAAACTGCTTCTGAGGCTCAAAATTACTTTTTCATTTTGGCCAAACACCTTAAATTTTTTAAAAAGTACTTTTTTTGACAAAAAAAAAGTTTTTTTGGCCTCCTAGAAGCTTTGACCAAACATGCTCCAAGTGTCGTTTTTGCCCAAAAAAATAAATATCCGTCGCTTAAAAAAATTAACAAAATTATTATTTTTTCTTTCAATTTTACTCTTTCCAATATTAGGTACTCGCTTTCAAATATTAGCATTTAATAGTCAAGGAAATATTTGATTTCAGTATTTGATTTTTCTATAAAAAATATTTGCGAAAAGTGACATTGCTTCTCATTTATGGACCAACATTTGTTGTCACTTTCTATCTGTACAAAGAAAAATTGGACAATAGTACTGCTTTTGATCGTTTTCGTTGTAGCTTTATATATCGACTTGTACTTTTAGTTGTCCCTTGTGTATATATTACAGTGGAATTTTGGTGCAGGCAGGGTTAGAGACAGATCCATAGTTTTATGTTTATGAGTTTCTATATCAATCTCAAATTAATGTACAATAATAACTGATCTACGGACTGGACTTCGAGCTAAAATTTTAATAAAAATATAGAGTCTAAACAAAAGTTATTAGGTTGATGTCAACCCGTAATCATTGCACTAGATCCGCCCCTACGAGGGTGGGTGGTCTTTTGAGGAATTTCCTATTTCCTTCTTCAAAGAAACCTCTATAACAATAAAAATTCTAATCAACTAGAGTGAACATTATCAAGAAGCTTCACAAAAAATTGCTACTATTTACTTTCTATTAGGAGTAATCCTCAATGAAACCCTACCACATATAATGCTACAATATCCAATAGCAATAATTGTATGGAATAGAGCCCATCTGTTTTAGAAACTTTTCACTTTTGGAGTGTGGTACTTATTACATCGACCAAATCTATCCACACAATTTTCTTTTTCTTCTTTTCAACAATTAACTGAATCCATGGCATCATCTTCTTTTTCTGCAAATGTAAAAAACTCTTTTTATTACTATAACACTTTTTAGAAATTTAAATAGAAAAAGTTTATAATAGAACTTCAAAGTGGGAAACGACACATTCCATGTTATTTCTAGGCCCACTTTTGTTTTCACTGTATGCACAAAGAAAATGTAAGGTAGTGCTTTTGATTGGTTATTATCTTCAACTATAATGAAGTCGTCATGTGTTGTTAGTGACAAAGAAATAACACGGATATTACCTTGCTTTTAGTCATTAACATATTTTACTATTCAAATAAAAAGGCTTATAATTTGTTGAGTAATGCATTTTATTCAGGTTATTTTTATTAATTGAATATGTTGAAGATTCATGATGTGTGTCTAATGGTCAATGAAGTCAGACAAAAATCACGAAATTTCTTGTTCAAATAAGAACACGGCAAAAATAATTAGGTGATTAATTTTTATTCTCCAATAACATAGTTGAGATGGAACCAGCTAACTGGGACAATATAATCATATAAAAAAAAACTGTGGATGAAGATTTTGTCAACTTCCGTAGAAAATTAAAAAAGAAAAAGAAATTCAATCAATGGGGTCTTTTGCTTTGGCAGAGAAGAGAGAGGGACGTTTGTGTTTGTGCTTTTGAGCAATAGTTCAATTCAATTGGGTTAGGTAGACTCTTTCTTTGTAGCTTCATCCACTTTTACTTTTACATGTTCATTGTGTTTATACAGTGGAGTCTTTGAAGGAATTTCCTACTTCCTTCTATTAATTTAAATCAATGATGTTCGAATCATATTGGGGATCTGGGGCATGGGCGGTGTAGGGAAGACGACAATAGCAAGAGCCATTTTTGACACTTTATCTCATCAATTTGAAGCTGTTTGTTTCCTTGCGGATATTAAAGAAAATGAAAAACTGCATTCTTTGCAAAATTCCCTTCTCTCTGAATTGTTAAGAAGAAAAGATGATTACGTCAATAATAAGCTTGATGGGAAGCGGATGATTCCAGACAGACTTTGCTCTAAGAAGGTGCTAATTATGCTTGATGATATAAGTCATAAAGATCATTTAGAGTATTTTGCAGGTGATATTGATTGATTTGGTAATGGCAGTAGGGTTGTTGTAACAACTAGAGACAAACATTTGATAGGGAAGGATGATGCAATATATGAAGCGACTGCACTACCTGATCATGAATCCATTCAATTGTTTTATCAACATGCTTTCAAAAAAGAAGATCCAGATGAGTGTTTTAAGGAGCTTTCATTGGAGGTAGTAAATCATGCTAAAGGCCTTCCTTTAGCCCTCAAAGTGTGGGGTTCTTTGCTGCATAACCTAGGCTTAACTGAATGGAAAAGTGCTATAGAGCACATGAAAATTAATTCTAATTCGGAAATTATTGAAAAGCTAAAAATCAGTTATGATGGATTAGAGCCCATCCAACAAGAGATGTTTCTAGATGTAGCATGCTTCTTGCGAGGGAAATATAAAGGTTACGCCATGCAAATTCTTGAGAGTTGTCATTCTGGAGTTGAATACGGATTGCGTGTCTTAATTGACAAATTTCTTATATTTATCTCTGAAAAAGGTGAGTTTCAAATGCACGACTTAATACAAGAAATGGGTAAATATATAGTGAACTTGCAAAAGAATCCGGAAGAACGCAGCAGATTATGGCTCGTCAAGGATTTCGAAGAAGTGATGATCAACAGTACAGTAAGTAAGCTAAACAATGTAATACTAGTATTTACTTCTAATTTTCATATTCCAAAAATATATAGGGCAGTCAATTCCAATTATTTGTTCACCTTGCTTCATACTCTTGCAGATACGGTATTTTAGTTGTTCCCTTTAGTTAGTAGGAGAAGCCAAAGTAATATTAATTGCCTAATTAGTAAAAATATAAGGCATTAATTGCGTAATTCGTTAAGTAGACTCTTTAATTTACATTGCCTAATTCGTTTTTCTTATATTTTTAAGCGATGGATTAGTCTAGTGGTGATCCAATGTCATTCTTTGGATTAACTTGAAAATTTTATGACATTTTATTACATAATATCTCAATCAGAGATTCACTTTACCATTATTGTTTTTATGGAAAGTTACAATTTATTGGTACTGTTTCAATTGCAATTACCTTCTATCACAACATGAAAAGCGTATACACTTGACTTTAATGATGTACTCCCTCTGTTTCAAATTAGATGATGTACTTTTCTTTTTAGTCTCTCCCAAAATAAATGACATATTTCTAAATTTGGAAATAATTTAACTTTAAACTCTTCATTTTACCCATTTTACCCTTAATGAGAAGCTTTTATAACCACGCAAATGTCATGGCCTCACAAAGCTTTTATCCCTTAAGCTTTTAAAATCACAAGTTTTAAAAGTATTCTTTTTTTTCTTAAACTCTGTGTCGAGTCAAACTACCTCATCTAAATTGAAACAAAGGGAGTAATTAATATTGTATCTTAAACTTAGGCATCGCAAGAAGTGAGAAATTAGTCATTTTAGCAAGCGGATTTTATACGACATTTGAAATTATACTTTGTAGACTAATGATCTTCTTATCAGGGGACCATGGCAATGGAAGCAATCTTTCTTCCTTATTTCGATTTTGATACATTACGCTTTAGCAAAGAGGCCATGAAAAATATGAAAAGGCTTAGGATATTAAACATAGGGAAGTGGCAGACCGGTGATGGTTCCATTGAGTATCTGCCCAACAACTTGCGTTGTTTTGTCTGGACTAAGTATCCTTGGGAGTCATTGCCATCTACATTTGAACCCAAAATGCTTGTTCACCTTGAACTCCGGAGCAGTTCACTGTGTTATTTATGGATGGAAACAAAGGTACAACAGTTTGAATTCTATTTTATTGCCATTTATTTTTTTCTCTAACTATCTTTGTCCTTTAATTTAGTGATAATGAACAAATATTATGCTTTTGTCAATTATTATTTGAGGTACTTCCTTTTTTTAGCTAGAATTATGATGCATGTTTTTAAATGAACAGAAGTTAGTCCCTCCGGTCCATAATAAGTGATTTTTTTGCCTTTTTATTTTAGTCCAAAATAAGTGACCTTTTACATAATCAAGAAGAATTTAATTTTATTTTTTCAAACTTTGTCCTTTTTTACAAATCTCAATATGTCAGGTTAACAATATGCTAATTTTAATTAAAGGTAATTTCGTCAAAATATTTTTTTTAGGAGTTAGTATTTTCTTAAGGGGTGTGCCAATAGCCAAAATGTCACTTATTATGGACCGGAGGGAGTATTAATTAATAAGCTCAAATTAATGTATTTCCATCTCAAAAGAAATTATTGTATTTTATATTATTTGGGGTTGTTCTCACTATTATTGTAAGATATTTATGTCCTTTTTTTTTCCAAATCTTCCCATCATCATTTTAACTAAGAAGCTCAATTTAAGAACTCATTCAATTATTTCTCATGAATTTCATCCTAGATTGCATACAGTGGAATGGAAGGAATACTTATTAGTAAAACAAAAAGAGTTCATACATTGCTTCCGGATTTAACATTTGGATTTCCCCATTTTATATTACACTTTTTTAAAGTGAGAAACACTTTTCTCTTTGCTACCGTTTTTTCAATCATGTTAAATTACAGTTAGCAATATTTTTATTTATAATTTACTTTTATTCAGTTTCTTAACAAGTAATTTTCCATATATAATAAATAAATTTCTGATTCCATACAAAATACTGTGTTGGCCCTCATAATTCAAATGCTATCATTCATTTGTTGTCGAGAGAGTAATAAATGGAGTACTTTTTTGGGAACACTAGCAACAAGTAATTAATAATTCAAGAAAACATAGGTCATTTGATGCCCACAAATACAAATGAAGAAATAAAACAGTTTCTAAATTCATAGTCTCATAGATAGCCCCACTAATCAAATATTTTATTATTGGAATCCTGCGGAGCAACAAAATAGGTTCTTTCTTTTTTCTCATTCTGTTTATGTTCTGAACAGCATTTGCCGTCTCTACGGACGATAGGTCTCAGCTACTCTAAAAGCTTGATACGAACACCAGATTTCATGGGAATGCCAAATTTGGAGTATTTGAATTTGGAGGAATGTAGTAATCTTGATGAGGTTCACCATTCGCTAGGGTGTTGTAGAAAACTCATTCGGTTAGATTTGAGTTATTGTGAAAGCCTTGAGAGGTTTCCATGTGTTAACGTGGAATCTCTTGAATATCTGACTGTAAATGATTGCTATAGTTTAGAGACATTTCCAGAAATTCACGGGAGAATGAAGTCGGAGATAGAGATTCACATGCTAGGCTCTGGGATAAGGGAACTACCATCCTCTTTTTTTCAGTACCAAACTCATATTACCGAGCTAGATCTGAGCGATATGGAAAACCTTGTAGCTCTTCCAAGCAGCATCTCTAGGTTGAAAAGTTTGGTTATTTTATGTGTGTTGGGTTGCTCAAAACTTGAAAGCTTGCCAGAAGAGATAGGGGATTTAGAAAACTTGGAGAGGCTTGATGCCAGCTATACCCTAATATCACGACCTCCGTCTTCCATCGTACGCTTGAACAAACTTAGAGTCTTGGATTTTGGATTCTGCAAGGATGGAATGTACTTTGAGTTCCCTCCAGTGGCTGAAGGATTATGCTCGTTGGAATATCTGAATCTCAGTAACTGCAATCTAACAGATGAAGGACTTCCGGAAAATATTGGATCCTTATCCTCTTTGAAATATTTGGATCTCACAGGAAATAATTTTGAGCATTTGCCTCGAAGCATAGCCCAACTTGATGCTCTTCAAATCTTGGACTTAACAGAGTGAGAGAGGCTTACACAACTACCAGAACTTCCACCAAAATTAAATGAATTGTATGTAGATTGTCATATGGCTCTGAAAGTATCCATGATTTAGTATCAAAGAGAAAGAAACTACAGAGGGTGAAATTCTTGCCTCTGTATGGTAAGGTTGATGCACATAATGATTCTATATATAATTTGTTTGCACATTCCCTGTTTCAGAATATCTCTGCTTCATATTCCTTGTCCGAAAATGTGCTTACCATTTGGCATCCTCACAAGAAGATCCCAAGTTGGTTCCTCTATGAGGGAACGAATCGTAGTGTATCAGTGAATTTGCCTGAAAATTGGTATATACCTGATAAATTCTTGGGATTTGCTGGATGTTACAATGGCAGCTTAATTGACACCACAGCTCAATTGATTCCCAAATGTGATGACGGGATGTCGTGCATGACCCAGAAACTTGCTCAAATTTGCATGACCCATTCAAATCTTGATAAAGAATATAATATACATTTTTTCTTTGTACCTTTTGCTGGCTTATGGGATACGTCTAAGGCAGATGGACAAACACCAAATGACTATGGGCTTATTAGGCTATCTTTTTCTGGAGAAATGAAAAAGTATGGACTTCATTTGTTGTATAAAGAAGAACCTGCGGTTGGGGCCTTGTTACAAATTAGGGAAAATAACAATGAACCAACCGAATATTGCATTGAGATAAGGGGTAGCAGATCTGACAATAGTGAACACCATGACTCCATGACCGATGAAGCCAGTTGCTGTCGCATACTGTAATAACATTAGAAACAAAGGTCACATTCTAATGAAAGTAAGTTGCAAGTTTGGAAGCCCTTTGCTCTAAAGTCGGTGGCATTGCCTATGAAGAGCATATGTTTCCTTTGTTTGTAGCAGAACAACTAGACTCTTGGCCTGAGAAAGAGATTCGCGAGAGAACTTACTTGGGTATGCAATAATCCATTCTTTTTAAATCTACACATATCTATACTATATGCTGGTCTTATTAGTAAAGGTGACGTGACACCTCTCTTAAACCAGTATAGTAGTCTTGTGAAATGATATCACATCTTCGCCTTTGCTGACAGGTAGACTTTCAAAAACCAATTCAGATGAATGTTCGCGAAGCAAGAAAGCTGTGCCGAAATGGATGGATGAAAGAAGCCTTGGAACTGTTCTTCCTTTGGGATGTAGAGCTCAACTAGTCTTGTATTCTCTCCGTCAGAAACTGATGTTCACCTTTTCAATTCAAAATAATTTTCATCTTGGAAAAACCAGAAATTTCTTACACACTACATAACTTTAAATGTTGCTTGTCGTAATGATCATGCTCTAACTTTAGCAGGGCCATTTTCATATTTGTACCAAGTTAAATGTGGAGGTTCAGTTTAGTATAGAGGGAGTAAAACATCTTCTTAAATATTGTGTTTGTTTTCTTCATAAAAAGTCATGAAAAGGAAAAATCTGTTTCATTTGGAACTTCAATCGCAGAAGTACCAGATTAATCAACTTTATATATCATGAAAATAGCAGAAATCAGAAATTTCAAAGAACACTTGCAACAAACATGCATGTTTCCTAGGAAAGCCTTCCAAAACTTCAAAAACCTTGCAACAAAGTATGCTTTCTTTACTTGTATTTGTGCTATTCTTTTCTGACAAAATCGATGTATATGAAGGTGTTGAGATACGTTGGAGTCGTGGATGGTGTCAATGGAAAAGCGACTGTCGAGCTGCAAAGATACAATAATGAACGCCCATTTGCACAACTCTCAGGATCGGATAACATAATTACATTTACAATTGAAAGACATGCGAAGAACCATTAGTAGTGTGTGGTCCGGTTGCTGGAGCTGAAGTGACTGCTTGTGGAGTATGCTGTGACATCTAGCTGACTTGCATCAAATATTAGTGCTCCATCGTAATTCATTTACTGCAAGGCAGTAAAGGGCAGTCCGGTGCACTAAGCTCCCGCTATGTGGGGGGTCCGCGGAAGGGCCGAACCACAAGGGTCTAGTACACCGTCTTACCCTACATTTCTGCAACATGTTGTTTCCACTGCTCGAATCAGTGACCTCCTGGTCATATGACAACAACCTTACCAGTTACGCCAAGGCTCCCCTTCAATTACTGCAAGCCAGTATTTTGCTTTTTTTTTATTACCAAGTTTTAGACTTTGTTGTATGATTTTCATGTGGAAAGATGTATTTGGTGTTAAGGTGGTAGTTCAATTATTAACTTCCCTTTTTATTGCCAAGTTTCAGACGTTTGATGTGCCACACTGTAGTCTCTATGCTTTACATGGTGTTGCCGTTTAAGCAACAACATGCATGGCTCACTCTGTGGCTTGTCTCTTCTCTTCTATAGGATAGGATTTTTTTGTAGCTTGCTTATTTGTAAATTGCAACTCTGATCTTGATTCAAGCCTGCTCCAAAGTCAGCAGCGAGGTCAGCTCCATCTCCTCTTTCCTTTGTCTTTTTTACTGTTCATCCTTGACCTTCTTTCCGAACTCGTTAACACCGGAACACCCGTCATGAAGGTCACTCAAAGTAACCTACTCGAGCTTCGCCCTTTGTTTATAAGTTGTATTTTGGCTGAAATCAGTTAGTGAAGCAGATTGGTGATGTATGTTGATGCATCATCAACGACTATATAGTGTTCATATAGCCGACTATAAGTCTGTAACTCTATTGAGATTGAGACGTAGTTATTGTTATTTGTACCTAAAAATAAGGTGTACATTTGGTTCTTTTGATTTGGTTGTTTGTTTTTTAATTTTGAAAGAAAATAAATCCAATTTGAAGTAAAATAGATTTGGTTTGGTTCAATTTTCTTTTTTGTTCGAATTGATTTTTTGGGTTTTCATTATCAAGCAAAATAATATTTATTGAAAAACCATAAAAGGAGTTCATTTTTGTGAAACATGAAATAAAAAATTTACAACTGAACACCACCCCCCCCCCCCCGACACACACATACACAAACACACAGCCCAAAAAAGTAAAGGAAAAAAGAAGTTGAGAAACGGGAAGAAGAGGAGGAAAATTGACAGAGTTAGAGGAAGACTGGGAATCTGGCTTTGCTCCAACAGTCGTAGGGATATACAATTTTCTTTCGGAAGAGAATTACAAGGTAATTTACTTAATTAGTTGATTCTTTCTATTGCCATTTTGCATAGAATTAAGTAGACGTAGTATTTGAACTTTGGAGCAATAATTGTATTCAACTGGGCATATTGTTTTCTTTGTTTCTTCATCGGCTTGTACATTTAGCTGCCCATTGTGTACATCTTACAGTGGACTTTTGGTGCAGGGGAATTTGGGTGGGTG
>AWOL01S0070811.1:49006-59399 GCA_000715115.1 Nicotiana otophora | reverse complement strand
AGGATCGTAATGTGGATCACCAACATTCATGGGAAGCTGGTCAACCGACTTGAACCAAGTGCGGGCAAGTTTGCCTGTGAATCCATAGTCACCAAACAGAATATCAGCAACACCTTGTCCTTCACTTCCCGGAAGCCATGCAGCCACGAGGGCGTCTATATTTGCAAGATAAGGCTCAACCACGACTGGACGCCCGGAGATGACAACTACGACACATTTCACGACTCTGCAGACATTAGTGATGGTACTGAGACCAGGTTCAGGTATTGTAAGATTTGCACCATCGCCAAACGTCTCTGCGTAGGGTGTTTCACCTACGACAACAATGGCATAGGAGAAGTGGTTGGACGTTACAAAGTTTACATCTGGATTGTCCCGGTAGACCACTTGTGTAGATGGATGGACTGTGTTTTTCACAGCAGTTAAAATTGTAGTTCCTGTTTGTGTCCAAATATATGAGAGCTTGTTCAGTCTGATGCCACAAGAACTAATAATTCCCATTCACAGATTTTGACAATGAAATGACATTAATCTTTATGAGTAACTTTATTAACATGAGAGGAAAAAGGGTTTAGATCATTCTTCAAACAGTGCATTACTTGCAATTCGTCTGAAAAGTAGAAATATTTGGTCTAAAGTTTGTAGAGGTGGCCAGGCAAACCTATTCAATTCACCTTCCCATTTTACTCCATCCCGAGTCACATTAAACTTCGCTGAAGAAAAAGCTTTACATGTCTAAGAATAAAGTAAAAGGTAAGACTATGTTATATTACTCTTGATGTCACCCTTAGACGAACTATTGCACTCACCATTTTTAACTAATAACAAACGTATTTTTAACTAACTCCACTCCAACAACTAGCGCTAAGATTCTTTCTGGATCTCTGCTCTAATCAACCAGCCATCTAAATTAGAGGCAAAGTTGTTTTTTAACAGAATTCTAAGACGTCGAAATAAATATAATGTGCACTACTAATAGCTCAGAGTAAACGTTTGAGTTTTATTTGTACTGAATAGAAGTGCAAGATGAAAGAAATTTTTTAAAGAACTGAGAAGACTCCTAATTGCAAGATAGCATACAGATACCTGTGGTAAGATCGTTGCCTCCAATTCCCTGCCAACTCCTAGTCCAGCCTCCGCACTGGTAACCCAAATTGTCAGCATGACTACCAGCCACAAGTATCTTCGCCACTTTTTTTGGAAGGGGAATTAGTGGTTGGCTAATAACTTTCCCATTCTTCAATAGTACAAGTGATTTCCTCACTGCTTCTCTTGCTAATTCTCTGTGTTCCTACACAGAGAATTTAAGTTGATAAAAAAAGGAACTAAGTCAAGGTAGATAGATNTAAAAAAAAATACAATGAAAACTAGTTAGAGTGGATTCTGAGATTGCACCAACACCAAATTAGAAGAGAGTTGAACCTATTTTATGTTACTTCCGATTCCAAATATTTGTCATTTTAATAAATTGAATTTGTTTTAAAGTATTTGTCATTTTTAAAAAAACAAGTCATTTATTACTTTTTTCTTCTAAATCGATCCTTGCTGTTTTAATTAAATGAGATGTTTAAGGAGAGATAAATGGCAATTTAGACAAATATTTTTATGATTAAAGCTATCAGATGTCTTTCCTAAAGTATGTACAAAAATCTTAACAAACAGATAATATGAACTGGCGGGAGTCCTTCCTCCATTTCACCACATTGAATACAATGGTGCTTTTCCTTGACTCTTACTTCCTTTTCCTCCTAAACATTATTGTTTACACTAACAGTGTAAGATATACTCTTCTCTCATTCATAATATTTTTTCACCTTTTGTTATTGTACAAGATAGTCTTTGTTTTTCTCTGTTTCCCTTATTCTATTCTTTAAGGGAAAACTAAAATTGTTCGATACAAGGCATAAATAAAGCTCTAGATTACGATTGAACAGCAAGTGGGAGATCCACAGAGGAGATTTAGCTCTTGACAGGCTCAGTTGTGAGACCAAATCCGAAAGGAAACAAAGGATCGTAATGTGGATCACCAACATTCATGGGAAGCTGGTCAACCGACTTGAACCAAGTGCGGGCAAGTTTGCCTGTGAATCCATAGTCACCAAACAGAATATCAGCAACACCTTGTCCTTCACTTCCCGGAAGCCATGCAGCCACGAGGGCGTCTATTTTTGCAAGATAAGGCTCAACCACGACTGGACGCCCGGAGATGACAACTACGACACATTTCACGACTCTGCAGACATTAGTGATGGTACTGAGACCAGGTTCAGGTATTGTAAGATTTGCACCATCGCCAAACGTCTCTGCGTAGGGTGTTTCACCTACGACAACAATGGCATAGGAGAAGTGGTTGGACGTTACAAAGTTTACATCTGGATTGTCCCGGTAGACCACTTGTGTAGATGGATGGACTGTGTTTTTCACAGCAGTTAAAATTGTAGTTCCTGTTTGTGTCCAAATATATGAGAGCTTGTTCAGTCTGATGCCACAAGAACTAATAATTCCCATTCACAGATTTTGACAATGAAATGACATTAATCTTTATGAGTAACTTTATTAACATGAGAGGAAAAAGGGTTTAGATCATTCTTCAAACAGTGCATTACTTGCAATTCGTCTGAAAAGTAGAAATATTTGGTCTAAAGTTTGTAGAGGTGGCCAGGCAAACCTATTCAATTCACCTTCCCATTTTACTCCATCCCGAGTCACATTAAACTTCGCTGAAGAAAAAGCTTTACATGTCTAAGAATAAAGTAAAAGATAAGACTATGTTATATTACTCTTGACGTCACCCTTAGACGAACTATTGCACTCACCATTTTTAACTAATAACAAACGTATTTTTAACTAACTCCACTACAACAACTAGCGCTAAGATTCTTTCTGGATCTCTGCTCTAATCAACCAGCCATCTAAATTAGAGGCAAAGTTGTTCTTTAACAGAATTCTAAGACGTCGAAACAAATATAATGTGCACTACTAATAGCTCAGAGTAAACGTTTGAGTTTTATTTGTACTGAATAGAAGTGCCAGATGAAAGAATTTTTTTAAAGAACTGAGAAGACTTCTAATTGCAAGATAACATAGAGATACCTGTGGTAAGATCGTTGCCTCCAATTCCCTGCCAACTCCTAGTCCAGCCTCCGCACTGGTAACCCAAATTGTCAGCATGACTACCAGCCACAAGTATCTTCGCCACTTTTTTTGGAAGGGGAATTAGTGGTTGGCTAATAACTTTCCCATTCTTCAATAGTACAAGTGATTTCCTCACTGCTTCTCTTGCTAATTCTCTGTGTTCCTACACAGAGAATTTAAGTTGATAAAAAAAGGAACTAAGTCAAGGTAGATAGATCCAGGTGAAGAAAATTCACATTCCAGAAAGGAAACTTGTGATTTTGACAGAGGTTGTCTCACATCCTCTTGGGGAAGGCTGTCATGATAAATTACCTGGCTTCCTAATTGGTTCGCTAAGCTGAGATCAGCCAATGGGTTCTCAAAGAGACCCATGACAAATTTAACCCTTAATATCCTCTTAACTGCATCGTCTATCCTGCTCATGGGAATGATATTGTTCCTGACTTGGAAAGCCAGATCATCAAGAAATTCAGTCACGTTCTCTGGACCCATAATCTGCGACAATCAATTACTAAATACATTAGAAAAGTGAAAAGTGATTACAACTTGAGTTGACTAATGGTGAGCTAAAGGTGTCAGGTGACAATTTAGAGGGAAATAACGAGTAATTACATATTCTATAACAGAACTTTGGTATTAATCCTTTAGACTGACCATGTCAATTCCAGCGAGAACTCCAGCCTGAATAGAGTAAGAGTAATTCGCATGGGGTGGATCAGTAATCTTGTCAATACCGTTCCAATCTGAAATGACAAAACCCTGAAATAAAGACCAGCATAAGATATGACGATCAGCAATCTCCTCACTATAGTTAGACCAATAACTTAGAAGAGGGCTGCTTTTTTACTCTGAACTTGAGCTTTCCCTTGAGAAAACCAGTGATCAGATCACGATTAGCATGCATCTTCATACCATTCCAGCTTGAGTAAGATATCATTACTGTTGACACACCCTTTATAATGGAATCAACATAGGCTGGCATGTGGATGCTAAGTAGCTCATTTGCACTGATGACAGTGTTATTTTCATCAATGCCCTTGACAGTGCCACCATCGCCCACAAAGTGCTTAGCACAGGCTGCTACTTTAGTCCTAAAGCACATTTGCAAAAATGAGCACAAGTCACTAAAAAGAACTTTTCTCAACTATTCCAAAGCAATTTATACTAGACATCTTCAATGGTATTATGCACAGCTTACTGCTATTCTGCTTGAAACTTGAACACTTGTATATACAATTACGCCACAGTCCCAAACAAGTTGGGTCAGTTATATGAATTCTCACCAATCATTTCTCCGTTTAAATTCATCACAAGCCAACATTATACAAAGTATAAAATACAAAAATGAAATGCACTAAAAGTTCCCTGTATTTCCTATTGGCAAAGAATCCATAATAGGGCTAAAAGACTCCTAAAAAGCATAGCTAAAAGACTCCTAAAAAGCATAGGCCTAAAGTAAATGAATTAGCATGACTAAAATAAATTTCCAACTGACTGGTGTCGCCAATATAAATCTTTTTCTTCCATTGTGCGCTACCTTTCGGTATGTCTGCATTGATTTCAAGAGATTTTAGATCTTTCGAGATAATTTCCTTCCATGTGATTTAAGGACTACATCGTCTCCTTTTAAAACCTTCACTCATGATGGTTTCACATCTACGGACGGGGATATCTGGAGGTCGACGCAGGACATGACCATGTTAAGCGATCTTTTCTCATTTTATCCTTAATGTATCCTTATCCTGCAGTACTCCAATGGTTCCTGATGTGCATCTTATGAAAGATGATGGTGATCCTTTTGATGATTCAGAGCAGATACATTTGATTCGCCGGTGTTGCTTTAGAAAGTTCGCCGGAAGTCATAGACCAGGTTTGGTACGAGGGGATCAGTTCGGGGTTTCATTTCTGATGTTGGCTCGATATTTTCGATCAGAATTTTGTGGTTTCTTGTTCATCAGATTTCGGCTGGGTAGATTTCAAAGCATTCCAGGTTTTGTCAATTTTGTTCTCTTTGGTCAAAATCATCTTTTTTTTGACTTTCCATTTGCTGATTTGGTATCAGACTACTATCTAAGGACTCTATATTCTTGGTAAAATTCTCCTCTGTGAATCTTTGGCTTGTTGAGCTTTATTCAACTGAAGATCATTTTGGTGATTGGGTTGGAGGTGATTCTGTTACTTGATCTTTTGGATATTTGTTGGGGTATCTTCTTAGTGGAATTTTATTGGTTCCTCTTCCATTATTTTGATACTTTGAGTGTTCTAGTTGAGCAAATTCTTGGTGGAACTTTTCAATTATATCAGTTGGAACTCTATTCTGTTTGATTCTTACTTCTTCTCTGGTTCATTGGGTTGGATCCAAAATTGACAGAAGATCTACTGCAGGCTATTTTGTCTTTATTGGAGGGAACTATTGTGGAGAAGTAAGAGGCAAAGTGTTGTATCTCGATCCACTGCTGAATCTAAGTACAGAGCTATGTCTCAGTCTACGTGTGAGATTATGTGGATACATCATCTTTTGACTGAAATTTGGTTGGAGCATCCAATACCAGCAAAACTCTGGTGTGACAATCAAGCTGCCCTCCATATTGCATCAAATCCCGTATATCATGAAAGAACTAAGCATATTGAGGTTGACTGTTATAGATTCAGGAGAACTTGATATTCACTGGCTATGTGAAGGCAAGAGCGCAACCAGCTGATTTATTCACAAAGGCGTTGAATGGAATTCGAGTTGATTACCTTCATAACAAGCTGGACATGATCAATATCTATGCTCCAGCTTGAGAGGAATGTTACAGAATGAATGTAGACATACTACAAAATGAATGTAGACATACTTTTATGTAATGTACATAGCTAGCAGAATTATAGGGATTCATAGCAAATGTATAAGATCTCCTTTTTTATTCTTTCTATAGTTAGGGTTCTATGTACTTGTATATATACTTATTACTTCTTGCAATAATAAAAAAGAAGATTCCTCCATTTACTCTATATTTTACATGGTATCAGAGCCAGGTCCATTCCCGTTTGTCCCCTATGTTATATCGTCCACGCTTCAGTTGATGGTCTGGGCGTGCGAGGGGGTGTTAGAGTGGGTAAGAGTCTCACATTGGTTGGGGACTGATGGTCTCCTTATATGCACTTGGGCAATCCTCCCCTCATGAGCTAGCTTTTGGGGTTGAGTTAGGTCCAAGTGCCATATCTTTACAAGGGTCAAAAAGGAAAAAGACTATATCAAAGACTAGAGATTCGTACTTTCCTGCAACAAAAGGAACACCCTTACGGGAGTTAGCTGGAATATCTCCTTGTAAACCAGGAATGATCTCAGTCATTGCTTGAACAATTCTATGATCTTCGCTGTAGCTTTCGAAGCACCGGCCCCATCTTGGATCTCTACACACCTATGATAACAGGTATCAAGCAAAGATAAACACCCAGACTTGTGATGAAAGTTATTAAATAAAGACAATACCGTACAGGCTACATATGATGTTATGGTACTCACTGCGATGCAAGGTGCAAAAGTATAAGTGATTCCTGTAGCTCTGACTTCAAGAGCAGTCGCAACCCCAATCCGCTTCACAAGCTGTGGGTCTCTATTGCAAAGTTGAGATTATTCCATGTATCAGTGAATGAGATGAAAAAGCTTCAAGAGCAAGTTGTAAAATAACCAACTAATTGGTTAAATCTCTTCTTTTGCTGAAAAAAAGGGGGTTAAATCTCTTCTATATGTAAGGAACAGGTCAACAAAATATCTCTTCACATTTCCATTATTTGACTATGATATTTCCAAATTCCCTGCAAACAAAATATACGGCACAATAAATTTCCAGCTAGAATTTTGAAGCCATGCTTCCTCACACCACTGGTAAGCATCAACCCAATTTAGGTAAGCACAATTGATCAAAGGTTCAAAGACACAAACTTCCAACACAAGATGTAATTTCAATTTTCTTCAAGATTCTAATCACCACTAGGGGTCAAATACTCAATCTCTAGAAACGACTCCTGATTACAGACACTTTTGGAGATCTTCTAAATTAACAAGTCAGCCCCACCTCCCAAGTTTATGCAATGTGATTCCATAGCTTAGAACCGTAATGAGGAAAAATCAAATTTTCACGCCTATCAAGTCCAAAAGTTGAAGCATAGACTATATATCACAAACACTTACCATGTATATTTCTTCTAATTTCACATTCAGTATAAACATTTACAAGAAGAATGCCGCTCAATAAGTTGCAAATAATTGTTACTACCGTTTCCTTTACCTTATGACTCCAAGGCCAACATTGTGTGGAAAAATTGTGGCTTTATAGACATTGTTGTGCCCATGGACTGCATCAATTCCATAGATCATGGGAATACCGAGGCGTGTTGAAAGGGAACCCTTCTGAATTTCATTAACCATCTTTACCCAGTCCGCAGCAGTAGCCTTTGGAGCTGGTTCACTTCCTCCAAGACTCAGTACACTCCCTGCCACAATCAAATCATTCACACTTCACTAAACCAGAAAAGGGCAGGCTTTCATTCAACCACCACGACAAAGGCGAATCCAAAATGTTAAGTTTGTGAATGCAGAGTTGCACTGCACCTAGTACTCTTATGCAGCAAAGTGGCGGAGCCAGAAATTTTAACAAGGGGATCAAAAATTTCAAACCTGCAACCTAAAACAATCTCTGAACTACCTGCCTTATGTCAACGGGATTCAAAAGTTCATATATATGTGAATAATTTTGTTTTTACTCTATACAAAAGGGGATTCAATTGAACCCTAGCTCCGCCACCGGTGCCATCAGACTCTCTCTCTCTCAATCCCAAGCAATATATATATGAATTATAACAAGTACTATTAGTACTATGTCTCAATCCCAAGCAAGCGGGGTTGGCTATGTGAATACTCACTAACCATGTTGCTCAATTTAAACTCATCTTGGTGCAATATTATACAAAAAACAAAAAAAAAAAAAATTACTACTAGAAATCTCGAGATTTTTACTGGCAATTTTATATATATACACATTTATATATTTAAAAAAATCTTCAAATGTATAATTTTTTAAAATTATAATAAACGATACATCTCCATAATGGTAATGTAAAATCTCAAGATTTTTGTGAAACGCTTACCAATGAAGTATTTCTTCATAATATTAGGTGCAGCTAAATGTCTCTCAATCTGGGTCATCTGACCAATTTTTTCTTCAAGACTCATTCTGTTCATCAAATCCCTTATTCTAACATTCAATGGCTGTTTTGGGTCTTTGTACTTCATGTACACTGCTTCAGTAACACCAGCACACAAGAACAACAGCAGAAAACCCATCATAATTGTTGTTATTGCAAATTTCCCCATTGTTAATGGCTAGAGTGCTCTCCACTAGGAGTACATATAAAAGTGAAGAACTCAAATGAATAGCTTGAACAAAAATTAAGGATAGGAACTCAGTGCTACTGCTATCTCAGCTCTATTCAGTAGAACATCAAGTTAAAAAGAAAAAAACAAAAATCTATTCCCTCTCTCTTACTTTATATGTTGTTGGAGAGGGAAAATGAACAAAATGGTCTTTACTAATGTATACGGTCCTTAATGTCACGTCCTTAGTCGTTAACTAAGTACACGTGCTACACTTGATAATTTGCTCACGTTTTTGTTATGCTAAGTCAGCCTTACTACACTCAAGATCGTTAACAGAATGGTAGAAAGAACACAAGAGAATTGTTAAAGGAACCTTTGTATTAGAGATAACTTGAATTGTTTGCTTGATGAATTACAAATGAATGCCCCTTTATATACTAGTCTCCTAGGGGCTAGTGTATAAATATTAATTGTTACACAAGTCCTTAATATTTACAAGATAAGGGCTTTCTCTAGAATTCTCTACAAGCCTAGAAGATTCCAAGGACTTTCCTATCAAATCCTTAAGCATCTAGGATCTTCCAAAGGAAATGTCCATACTTCTCTAAAATCTTCTTACAAATGCAAGCATTCCTCCTATGTAAGATTCCACATGACATTAATATATGCCAAATGGCGCCTATGTGGCATCACATGGCGAGTCATCACACTCTCCCCCACCTAATGTTGCGACGACCGCGGCGCAATGTTGCTGCATAAACTCTCGGATCTTATCTTTGAATTGCCATAAATCTTCATATCGTTCCCATGTGGCCTCCTCCAGTGATTGCCCCTTCCAATGGACGAAGAACATAGCGATGGCTTTTTGCCCTTGTTTTCGCCTGGCCTGGTAATCCATGATAGCCTCAATCTCCCTATCATGCGATGAGGTGAGAGTAATAGGCGCTCGACTTGATTGGCCCCTACTCGGATCATCCTTATCTTCATGATATGGCTTAAGCATGCTGGCATGAAAGACTGGGTAGATCTTAAGATACGATGGCATGTCAAGCTTGTTGAGATCTTGCCTACCTTGGCGACTATCTTAAATGGCCCTTCATACTTGCGAATCAGATTCTGATGCATGCCCCGTAGTGCCTTAAACTGTCTTGGATTAAAATTAACCATGACCATGTCCCCTACTCTATACTTCGTGGGACGCTATTTACGATCTGCAAACTTCTTCATCTTCTTAGATGCCTTATCCAAGTAGGACTTAGCAGTGTCAAGCTGCTCCTCCCATCCTTTGGCCATATGATAAGCCCCCAAACTCTTTCCCTCGAACGCGGCTAGTAATGAATGTGGAGTTTATGGCTTGCTCAAATGGTGTCCGCCCCGTGGACTCACTCCGCTGCAATTTATAAGAGAATTGGGCGATGTCTAGGAGCCTTGACCAATCTTTATGATGCATGCTTACATAATGCCTCAAGTAGCATTCTAGTAAGGCATTAACCCGTTCCGTTTGTCCATCTGTCTGTGGGTGAAAACTAGTGGAAAAGTGCAGTTATGTGCCAAGTATGTCGAATAATTCTCTCCAAAAGTTTCCAGTAAAACGGGGGTCTCGATCACTGATAATATGCCTTGGTAAGCCCTAATACTTCACCACATTCTTAAAGAATTGCTTGGCGGCTTCCTTGACAGTGCAACCTGGTGTGGCGGGCATGAAGGTGACATATTTGGAAAATCTATCCACAACCACCATAATAGTATCATAACCGTCAGACTTCGGTAGGCAAGTGATAAAGTCCATAGTCACGCTCTCCCATGGACGCTCTGCAACTGGTAGTGGCTCCAAAAGTCCTCCGGGTTTTTGTTGCTCAACCTTGTCCTGTTGACAGACAAGACAAGTCTGCA